>JAJPUD010030743.1:1210-12978 GCA_023553655.1 Myrmecobius fasciatus | reverse complement strand
TGTACAAACAAAACTAATGCAGACAAGATTAGAAGGTAAGTAATAAATTGGGAAATATTTTTTACATTCAAAGCTTCTGATAAAGGCCTCATTTCTAAAATATATGGAGAATCAATTCAAATTTATGAGTTCAAGTTATTCCCCACTTGCTAAATTGTCAAAGGATATAAAGTCAATTTTCAGATGAAGAAATTAAAACTATCTCTAGTCATATGAACAGGTTCTCTAAATCACTATTGATCAGAGAAATACAAATTGAGACAACTCAGATACCACTACACACCTGTCAGATTGACTAAGATGACAAAAAAAGATAATGAGGAATGTTGAAGTGGATGTGTTAAAACTGAGGCATTGGTACATTGTTGCTGGAACTGTGAACAGATCCAATCATTCAGAATGGAATTATGCTCTAAAAGTAATCAAACTTTGCATACCCTTTAACTCAGCATTATTTCTACTGGGATTATATCCCAAAAAGATCTTAAAGAAGGGAAAAAGACCCACATGGGCAAAAATGTGGCAGCCTTTTTTTGTAGTGGCAAGAAACTGGAAACTGAGTGGATGTCCATCAATTGGAGAATGGCTGAATAACTTATGGATGTTATGGAATATTATTGTTCTATAAGAAACGATTAGCAGGACGATTTCAGAGAGACCTGGAGGGAATTACATGAACTGATGCTAAGTGAAATTAGTAGAACAAGGAGATCATTATACATGGCAACAAAAACAATATGCAATGATCAATTCTAATCAACGTGGGTCTCTTCAACAATGAGATGATTAAGACCAGTTCCAATTCTTCAGTAATGAAGAAAGCCATATACACCCAGAGAGAAGCCTGTGGAAACTGAGTGTGCACCACAACAGAATTCTCATTTTTTTCTGTTATTGTTTGCTTGCATTTTGCTTTCTTTTTCAGTTTTTTTTCTTCCTTCTTGATCTGATTTTTCTTCTGCAGCAAGATAAATGTATAAATATGTATACCTATATTGAATTTAGCATATATTTTAATATATTTTACATGTATTGGACTACCTGCTATTTAGAGGATGGAGTGGTGGAAGACGGGGATAATTTAGAACAAAAGGCTTTGCAAGGGTCAATGTTGAAACATTACCCATGCATATGTTTTGTAAATAACAAGCTTTAATTAATAAAATAAAAAAGATGTTTGGAAGAACCAGGAAAGATATATCTCAAATGAGCAGCTGGGGATGAGGGAGTCAGTGTTGCAAGGTAGCTCAAGCACAGTTCAGTGCAGTACAGTGTATCAGCAGATTGGCTTCTGAAACCTCAAATGCAATTACAGAATTCAAATAGTGAGCCCCTGAAACCATAATGGGAAGAAAATCAGTAGCACCAGCACCAGGACACTTGAAATCATTGTGCCCTGTAGAGGAAGCTTGGAACAATCTCCCCTTTGCTCCAAAAATAGACCTCAAACTTTAAAAATAAGCAAAAAAGCAAAAAGCCTTGATAATAGATGACTTTTATGGGAACAGAGAACAGACCTCAAACCCTGAGGACACTAAAGGCCTGATTTGTCATACATATAGAGAACACAGTTAAATATGCATAAATCAGAGCCATTCTCCAACTGATAAATGACCAAAAGATAATATCAGTTTTCAAATGAAGTAATCAGGTGTCTATAGTCATATTGAGATAAAATGATCTAATTCATTATTGATTGGAGAAATGAAAATTGAAACAATATTGCAGCATACCTGGTGGATTAGAATAGAAAATAAAAGTGAAAAATATTGGAGGAGATGTGGGGAAAATGGAACATTAATGTACTATTGGAGTTGTGAACTAATTCTACCATTGTGGAGAGCAATTTGGAATTATGCCCAAAGAGTTGTAGCACTATGCATGCCCTTTGCCCTAGTAATATCACTGCTGGGTCTGAATCCCCAAAGAGATTAAAAATAAAGAGTAAAAGGGCCTATATGTACAAAAATAATTATAGCAGCTCTTTTCTAGAGAAAAAAATCAAAAATTGAGATGATGCCCATCAGTTGGGGAAGAGCTGAATAAACTGTGGTATATTGTGATGAAATACTGTTGTGCTATAAGAAACAATGAGCAAGATGTTCTCCAGGAAACCTGGAAAGTCTTCCATGAGTGGATGCAAAATGAAATGTACTGTGTACAAAGTAATAGCAATATTGTGAGGTGGTGAGTTATAAATGACATAACAATGTTCATCAATGATCAACAGAGATAACTTTGAAGAAATCATCATGACAAATGCTATCCATAGCCAGAGAAATAACTAGTGGTTCTTGAATGCAGATCAAAGTATATTTTTATTTACTTTTTTCTTGTGTTATTGTTGTTATTATTGCTGTTTTCTTCTGATATGTTTCTTCTATCATAACTGTGACTAATATGGAAATATGTTTAACATGATAGCACATGTATAAAATAGATAAATCTGCCTACCTTCTTCAAAAGATGCCAAAGGTGATGAGGTGAAAGGGAGGTATAAAAATTTGGAACTCAAAATATTGTAGAAAATAATATGAAAATTTGTTGTGACCTGGGAGGAAAACAAAATGTTAATATATTTAAATGATCAAGATAAAAGTAAAATAACATTCAAGAAAGACTAATTAATGGTACAAGAGCCATTTTGTAATTATTAATGGTGTTGATAAATAATATTTAGATAAAATGTCAAGATTACTACCATATTAAAAAAATAAGGAAAAGGAAATTGTGTGAAATTTAACCAATTTCACTATACATGCACAGACACATACATCCCACACAATAACTTTTCACTCTGACAAATATTAAACAGATAAAAGTAATATTACTTTAACTGATAATATTTTATAAAGTAGTAAAACTTATAATTATCATCAATCAGCAAGCATTTGTTAAGCACCTACTTTTTGCCAGGAACTCTGCTAGACACTAAGGATAAAAATTGAAAAGTAAGGCTATCCCTCTCTTCAAAAACCATATGTTCTCTTCGGTGTTAAAATAATAATAATAATAATGTGTTCACCTATAATTAAATGCAAGATTGTACAAAATATATAACAATGCAAAATTCTGGAAAATATTTTTGAAAGGGATGGTAGTTGAAATAAATCTTAAAGTGGGATAAAAGGGTCAAGAAAGCAGAGGTGAAAAGGACTTACATTAGAGAATTAAATAGCAGCACACAAAGTCATAGAACAACAGATGGAATGTATATCTTTATTTTATTGTTGTTGAAGAGATTACAGGTCAATTTGACTGACCTGTGAAGTGTATAAGAAAGGGTATGTATAATAAGTTATATATAGTATATATATATATATATATATATAGTATAGTTAACTTGCAGAAGGCTTTAAATGACAGAAAGAGATATTTGCACTTTTTTCAGAACGGAGAGTTCTTAATATAGAGGTGAAATGGCCAGAATATCACTATTACTCAAGTATTTAAATTTGGTTACTGGGTTGATGATGGACTAGAGTGAAAAGAAACCAGATGCTTTATTGAGGTGAAGTTCAGGCAAGAGGTGATGCGGATTTGAATTAAGATGGTTGTGGTGTGAGTAAAGAGAAGAATGCAGATAAAGATGATATAAAGAAATTGAATCAACAAAAGTCTGAATATTGTTAAATGGGGGCTGAGGAAGCAAAAGAAAGAAGAGTTAAGGTTAGTATGTATGTTAATTGTTGAGATGACTCAAAGAATGACAACTTCCACAAAAAAAGTTTTAAGGAAGTTAGAAAAAAATTGCTTAGGGAGAATGGGAGTAATTTCTGTTTTGAACTTGTTTGATGTGAAATCCCTATGCAACATGAAAATGAAGATGTCAAGAAAGCAAATGAAGATGCTCAAGAGCTTGAGAGAGACAAGGACTGGATAATTGAATTTGGTGAATAGCATGGAGATGAAAGATGAATATATGAGTGCTAATGAGATCACTGAGAGAATACAAGAAAATAGGAATATGTTCATAGATAGTTCAATGATATAATGATTATATTCATGAATAAAAATTGAACATAGATGATAAACCTAAAAAAATGAAAAAAAAAAAAAACTGAAAAACCATGGTCTGAAATTAGAGAACTAGGACAGAATAATCTCAGAAAAAAATCAGGGAGGAGTAAGTATTCAGAGAGAAGGGTTTGTTAATGGTGTCAAATACTGCAGAGATTAGTAAAAGGGATTATTATATTAATAGTGTTGAATTAATGTCCAATAGAATTTAAAGGATTAACTTTTTTGCAAAAATCCATAATACATGTATGTAATAATATAATCAATTATTAACCAGGATAGTAGGGAATGAAAGAGTTGCTCTCTAACCCAGTGAAAGAAGTACTCACATTGATGATGAGATCAGAAAGTCACCAAATTATTGCAGTTTGAGGTGCCATCATAATTGTGTTTCTCTTGTATTTTCTCTAACCTTAAAAGAAGAAATATTATTTATTTTCTAAAGTTAAATTCTCAACCTCATTCCTTCATGTTTCCCCAAATTGTCACTAAATATCTCTCTTTTTTTTTTTTTTTTGCTTTTTGCTGAGGCAATTGGGTTAAGTGACTTGCCCAGGGTCACACAGCTAGGGAATGTTAAGTGTCTGAGACCAGATTTGAACTCAGGCCCTCCTGACTTCAGGGCTGGTGCTCTGCCCACTGCACCATCTAGCTGCCCAATATCTCTCTCTCTTAAAAATGAAATGGTGGGGCAGCTAGGTGGCGCAGTGGATAGAACACCAGCCCTGAAGTCAGGAGGACCTGAGTTCAAATCTGGTCTCAGACACTTAACATTTCCTACCTGTGTGACCTTGGGCAAGTCACTTAACCTCAATTGCCTCAGCAAAATAAATAAATAAATAATAAAAAATGGAATGGGGAGAGAGAGACAGAGAGGGAAAAAGAGAGACAGAGAGGAAGAGGAGGAGGAGAAGGAGGAGGAGAGAAGAGAAATAATATTATTATATTTTTTTAAAGTATCTAATCCTTTATATGCCTTTAAATTTATGTTCTGCAGCTCCACTGTTCAATTATCCTGATTGGTGTTTGCTTCTTTTAAAATCCTATTTCAAGAGAACTGAATCAAGATTCCTTTTATTTCCTTCTCTTTGGCCAGCTTCCCAAAGTCTCATCACATACAGCATATGCACACTCTTTTTTACCTTGATTCTTCATGTCCTATTCTGGAAACATAAAATGTGATCAAATCAATTACTTTTATGTCTGAATGAGGTATATCAATATACTACTGAGTGGGCCCATGCACCATTCCTTTAATTTGTTCCTAAAGGAATGGGTAGATGAGAACCATTTGTACCATGGCCATGAAAGTGGTTGAAGATATTGTGGAGTGCTTAGAGCTTAGCCAAATAGCAAGGCATCAAGGTCATCCACTGCATCTTGAATCATATGTAGTCAAGACTTTCCCTGCCAATGGACTGTGGAAGAGAGAGTAAAACTGATGATTTGTGCAATCTGTATAGCTTAATTCTAATTCATATAAAAGTCAAAATAGAACCCTCTGATGTCATTGATCTTCTTAGGAAATGAAGGACAAACAATAACATTTTGGTCTAAACTACCCTTTCGAGTCTTCCATCCAACTGTATTGTTTGTCCATTAGAATGGAAGCACTTTGAAGGCAAAGACAATCTTTGGTTTTATGTTTTGTTTTACACATAGTCCCTAGCATTTGGTACAGTGACTGGGGCAAAAATGACATTAAAATGTTAGTTCCTCCTCTAATTCATTCAGCCATTCCATAGTCTCAGTCTCTTCATCCACACCCTAGAGTCAATTTAGTGTATTGGGAAGATTATTGGACCTTAAGCAGCCAGAAGTAATAAGCTGATTTTGAATCCTACTTTCAACACTTAAAAGTTTTGTGTCCATTAGAAGGCCATATAGCACAGTTTCCTCATCTGAAAATGAGTTTAGTAATACATATGAAAATGGATCCAAAATATCTTTTTTACATTGAAGAGGTATAAATATATCAGGTATTATAACCCTTGTGAACCTTAGGTAGGTAACACACAAATCTGTCCTTTCATTTGCTTTTGTCTCATATTTCCAAAATGTCTCCTACTTGTATATGTTTGAATTTCCATAAGTATTTGGATTAAAATATTTCTCCCAAAAATATACTATTCTACCTTATTTCTGTCAAATGCCCCTACTATCTTCTCTGTCACTAAGACTTTAAAATTCATTCTTCCTTGACTACTATATTCAAACATTTGCCTCCTTTCATGCCAATCTCCCAACATCAAGCTCTTCTGTACTTTGACAACATAGCCATTTCCATAGCAACAAATAAGGATGCCATAGTCAGAAGAATATGACTGTAGAATATGCAATAGAAGTCAGTGAACTAAATAATTAACAGTCTTTTAATGCACATTTTAAGCAATGATAATAATAATAATAAATGCAAGAAATAAGCAGAGTGAACTACTTATTTTATATAAATATAAGATTAGATCTTGTAGGTAAAACATTTTTATGGGCATCATTATTTTTCTCCTCTACAACATCAATAGAGTTTGCACAATGTGAACCAAAATTTCCTTTGAAAGGGAATTCTCTAAGACTCACCAGTGTTTCTTTGAAATGATTAGTTATAAAAAAAAATCACTGTTATGAAAAAACTTCTAAAACAGCTGAAACTTTATATCTTTGGAATGATGAGCATAATGTCAATGAAAATGCAAGACAATGATTGCTCACAAAAATCATTCATTCCAGTCTAGAAGAGTATAAGATAGGCAAGAAGTCCTGATAAACCTAATCAGAAATATTCCATTTTACATCAGAATATGTTACTTGCAGTATCCTGACTTGCTCTTTCAAGCCAATTAATTGACTCAATTCTTGATAGATGTGAACATTTACAAGTGCAACTAGAAAGACAATGGCAATCTAATAGTGAAACCAGAAGGCAGTCTACAGACCAATTGTCTATTTCTCCACAACTAATAGGAAAGCTTTCCATGAAAAGGACTACCATTACTACACTATTTGTTGTGAAGAAGCAAAGCCTTTCCAATTTACCAAAATATGTTGGTTTCTCCAATTACCACTTTCTCACTAAAAATCTACACAAAGCTTTGCTTTTTAATTTAATATTTGATCATCATTTTTATTTTCTTTTTCATCACTATAATTGTTTTCTATGAAATAGATTTTTCTTTATATGTCTTTGGGAAAATGTTAGCAATCTCTCCTTTTAAGTTTTTACTTTTGCTTTTAATTGATGATTTTTGTCACTGTTACTAATTTTCAATATAAAAATCTGGGTTTTTATGTATCGGTCACAGAATCTTAAAAGTGGATTGGGAGGCAACTAAAATAATTTCTCAACCAAGATAATGTTTCACTTGTACTTAAACATGTCTTAGATGAGAGGAGGGGAAAGTCTCTTTGTACTATTAAGAATCTTTAATCTTTCCTTACACTGAATGGACACTAGTTTATTTTATTACTGATAAGAGCATATTCTGCCCTCTGAAATTGCATTTTTATGTGACAAAATATTTGAAGAAAGGGATCACTGCTCCAATCATTCAGTACTTTAATCTCTAAGCTAAACATCCTTCAACCAGCTCTTCTTTATGTGTCATGGTTGATCTCATATAGTTTCTCAACATACTACTAAAAGTTTGGTGATATAACATGGACAAAGTACAATAAATTATGATTTGAATGATAAAAAGTGAACAATGGAATCATAACAGCATGATGCAATGAGAAGCAAGTTGGAGCCATAGATTCTGAGTTCAATTCAGAACACTTAACAATTCTTGACACATAGTATATTCCTCATAAATATTTATTAACTAAATAACTAACACTTGCTACTTCTGTGGCTTTGTTCAAATCACTTGATGTCTCTGGTTATCTCTCTGTATACTCAGGAGTTATTAGTAGATCATAAAATCATAATGAATAATTAGAAGAGACTTTGGAGTTCTCAGTGTCATTCCCTATTTCACCCAGAATGAAAATCAGGTGCATAAAAGTTAAATGATATGCCCAGGAGCACAATTATAGAAATTTTCAAACCAGCATTTGAATTCAAATTTTATGACTCTTAAATTCACTTTTGTTTCCACTGCATCATGTTATATCTTTCTAAGGTCTTTTCAATCTCTAAACTGATGGTCCTTTGATCCCTTGAATGAAAAGAATTCTTCTATATAGTCCAACATCCTTTGGCAAATAAATTGCATTATTCATTCATGTTCAGATTGCAGAAAACTAAAAACTCTTGTATAAATGTGCTTGAATTATTGTCAGATAAGTTCTTTCTTTTTTACATGTCATTTATTTTTCATTTATTTTTATTAAATGTATATTATTTTTTAAATTCATTATTGACAGTCAAGAACTTTCAAAATTCCATTTCTTTCATTAATTCAATATCTGCACTATTTTATTAAGACACATATCTTTAGCATCATGATCACACCATTATATTTAGCAATCAGCAGCATGGATGAATATATCATTTTCTGTTCATACTTTCTCCAGAATAGAAACAAAAATAAACAGTTATACAATAAGAAATAAACTCTTTGTAGTTTTTGCTTCAACACAACATGTGCACATATACACACATAGAGTATTTTAAAATCTGTCTCTTTGCAAGAATAAGACCTTCAAACCACCATCTTTGGGTAAATTCACAAATCTATTAGAATCCACTTTTCTTTCATTTCTCTGGTTTTCCTTTTATGATAGAACTAATGTGTCCTTCACACATTCCTCCTTCAATTACCAAATATATCATTTTCAACAGGATCTCCCACACAAACTCTGATACAGTTACTGTATATTTAGGGAGACATTGAATATCTGTGATGCCTATTTTAGCTGTCACCTTTAAGGAATTTGTGAGGGAACAGAGAGTTTTAACATGTGGAATGTCAAACTTAGAAAGAGACTAGGTGTAGTAAAGTTGTAGGAGATGTGCTAGAGCTTGGTATCATTTGCTTCAGAGAGCTGTTTTTAAATGTTCAATGTAAGCTTTTATACTTCAGAAAATAGAAAATTTTATAAATTAATCCTTAATTTATTGTTCTGTGGATTGGGTGAGACTTAAGAAAATAATAGGGGAGATATTTCCATCATTCACATTAAACTAAAAAAAAATATGTCCTGTGTATTTTCTCTCTCAAAGAATTGGTCGTTAAAACTTTGCCTTGAAATCTGGGGAGAAAAGACAGATAATTTTCTCAAGAGATTGAAATTAATACTTATCTTCCAAAAATCTATGTAGAGGAATATTTTGAAGAACTTTGATTGCCATTTTGAAAGAATGAAATGGGTAGGACTATGTTTCCAGAATTGAAGAGTAGTTGACAATAAAATGATAATTACAGGTGACTATTGCTATGATATTCTTATAACCAATACATTGTAAATTATTATATGCATTTTTGTTTTTTGGTTTGTTAGAGTTAAAATTCATAACAGACATAACTTTTATATTTAAATCTAGAATATCAGGTACAGAGAACCACAAATAAAGGGGGAACTCTGAATGAAGTATAAGACCCTTCAGCCCAGAAGGAAACTGTTGACAACATCTGGTTCCGCTCTCATCTCCCTTTGGGGGCATCTCAGCCTTTCTGAGAAGTCAAGGGGCATGGCAATCTGTGCTTTAATTGAAGCAGAGATACTTGCAGTACGGAGGCATCTATATAATAATAGTAAGTTGTTTATGTGTCCCCCCATGCACAGCATTCCAGAGTTATGTAAGAGTATTAGGGCATATAAGGCTGAGAGAATTTGGAATCAACAGACTCCATGTTTGACCATCCAAGTGAGTCCTGCTTCTTCACTCCTCTTCTAAGATCAAGAACTTGGGCTGGTACAGAGATCCTCCAGAGAGCTAGTCTGGAAATTACAGGCAGGGAATTGATACAAAGAGAAAAAAGCAAAAGTTCATCAGAAAAAAATATTTTTCTTTAGTTTATTTAAGAAATAAAAAAAAAACTAGTTACAATAGTAGAAGCTCAATGATGGTTGAATCATGAGTAAAATGTCAGAACTTTAGTAAATCAGGAAATATCAGAATGTGCATCTCCTTTGCATTACAATCTGGGATAAAAAATGTAAAAGTTGATCAGTCATGTAACATAAAGATTATGTGTGTGCATGAATACTCACAGACATATCAACCCACAGGACTTGCTTTCTTTGTCATGATATAGATATTAAGATACCTGAAAATATTGTATAAGCATATGCACACATGTAAATTATATACACATGTGTATATCACTCAGGTCTATGGGTTTGGATATATATTATACATATATGTATGCATACATGTATACATATTTATATGTGTACACAAGTACACATGTGTGTGTGTGCTTATATTTCTTTGGAAGATAAGCATTAAATTTAGTCTCTCAGGAAAGAAGTTCTTTTAGTTTGGTTTCATTTTTGTTTTCTCATATTCTTCAGTCAGATTCCCTCTGGGAAAGAAAGATAACTCTATAGAATGACACTCTGGATTTTTCAAAGATGATAATTCTCAAAGATTATAATCTATTTTGAAGAAAAAAGTAACAATCTATAGTCTGAAGTTACTATTATTTACATATAAAAGTATTTATATTGGTTCATGTCATATCCCCTCAATAACAAACAAGCTACTGGAGGTCAGAAGTTATCTAAAAGCAAATTTTTTCTCCCACAATGTATAATGAAATATCTTTCATTCAATAGCTGGATAACAAACTCAATTTATTTAAAATTAACTTAACTCAAGAAACTATTTCTTTGTGAAATTTTTATACTTACTGTGGAAAACAAAAAAGGAAAATAAAATGATTAATTTTAAAAATTATCTCTATTCTATTTGTATTTATTTGTGAAACGGTCTTATTTCCATTTGTATTTTTCATCTTTAGGAAAGTTTGCTACAGACCATTATGAGTCTGGTTTATGGTTGCCAGTTATTTTAGGGAGCTTAAGGAAAAGTGAATTATTTTTAGTTCTTTAAAGATAGTTTCTACAAACCAATCTGTGTGTGCAGTCTTTGTGATACATTGAAATGCTAATAAAAGCTGTTGGTTTTGGATAACATCTCATAGCTATGGAAAGCATCCTGCTTGGTAAAAATGCACTTTAGAAAACACATTTGCCAATTTTTTTAACATCATGACTACTATTTTTAATAACTTTCACCTTGAAACGCACATGTAATCATTCTGTATCCAGAGGTGTAAGGCATCCTCCTTAAAACAGAAAAAAAATTAAAGCTATATTAATGTAAGGAGCAAAATCATAAATAAATCTACACTCTGTCATAATTTCATCCACGAGAAAACAAAAGGACAGAAAATTCAATTGAGAATGAGTTTATATATAGATATATGTCTATATTTATATATATACACATATACAAATGTTTTCCCACATGTGAAAGAATGTTTGTGGCAGCCCTTTTTGTAGTGGCTAGAAACTGGAAACTGAAGGGATGCCCATCAATTGGAGAGTGGCTGAATAAATTATGGTATATGAATGTTATGGAATATTATTGTTCTGTAAGAAACAACCAGCAGGACGATTTCAGAGAGGCCTGGAGAGACTTGCATGAACTGATGCTGAGTGAAACGAGCAGAACCAGGAGATCATCATGCACAGCAACAACAGTATTACATGATGATCAATTCTGATGGACATGGCTCTCTGCAATAAAGAATTGTCTCAAATCAGTTCCAGTTGTTCACTGAAGAAAACCATATACACTC
>JAJPUD010030742.1:0-12979 GCA_023553655.1 Myrmecobius fasciatus | reverse complement strand
GCATTCTTTTTCCATTTTTTCTATTTTATTTTGCAGTGATCTCATTTCGTTTCCCCATGTTTCTTCTAACTCTCTTTTAAGATTTTTTATGCAATCTTCAAAGAAAGCCTTGTGACATGGAGACCAATTTATGTATCTCTTTGGGGCTTTTTCTGGAGTTGAAGCTGACAGATCTTGTGTGATTCTAATTACAGTTCCTCAATATTTGAATCGTTTCTTTCTAGCTGCTTGCAATATCTTTTCCTTGGTGTGATAGTCCTGAAATTTGGCCATGATATTACTTGGGGTTTTTATTTTGCTGTCTCTTTCAGGAGGTGATTGGTGGATTCTTTCAATGGTGATATTGCCTTCTGATTCTAAAACAGGGGGGCAATTGTCTTTCATGATTTCCTGGAAGATAGTATCAAAGTTCTTTTTTCCATTATGGCTTTCAGGGAGTCCGATAATCCTTAGATTGTCTTTCCTGGATCTGTTTTCCAAGTCAGTTGTTTTTCCTAGGAGATATTTCATATTTTCTTCTATTTTTTTTCATTTTTTTGTTTTTGTTTGACTGATTCTTGAAGTCTTATTGAGTCCATTTCTATTTGTTCAATTTTAATTTTAAGGTATTATTCCCTTCAGTTATATTTTTAGCTCCTTTTGTAACTGGCCAATTGAATTTTTTGCTTCATTGTATTCTTTTTCCATTTTGCCAATTTTATTTTTCAGTGAATTGTTGTCTTTTTCCAATTCACCAATTTTGTTTTTCAGTGAGATGTTGTCTTTTTCCATTTCACCATTTTTGTTTTCCAGTGAGTTAGTGACTTTTTCCATTTCACCAATTTTGTTTTCCAGTGAGTTGGTGACTTTTTCCATTTCAATGATTTTATTTTTTAGTGAATTGGTGTCTTTTTCATATCTCTTTTGCAGGGCATTATATCCTTCTTGCACTGATCTCAATTTATTTTCCCATTTTTCTTCTAACTCTCTTTTGAGATTCTTTATGCAATCTTCCAGGAAAGCCTTGTGAAATGGGTACCAGCTCATGTGGCTTCCTCTGGGTTTGCTTTCCCTTTAGGAACCTCAGCATCTGAGTTCTGCCCTTGTTTTTCTCCATAAAAGCTGTCTATGGTAAGAGCTGTCTTTTGCTTCTTACTCATTTTTTAGAGCTTGAGGTCTGATTAAACAGGAGACTTGCAGCCGTTTCAATTTGCCCTGGGCCAGTTCGCATAGTTGACTTCTGGTGCTCGGCTGGACAGACTCCGCTCTCAGCTGCTCTCAATCCACCCTTTTCCAAAGGCAGATCCACCAAAGCACCTGCCTCCAAGCAGAGCAAAGTGCCCCAAGTGCCTCCCAGGGATTTCCTGGGTGGCTAGAATCTACCAACCTCCATCCCAGCCCCGATTTTCTGCCCTGGCTGCACACTGGCACCTAAGTGCGGCAAGGAGCAGATTCCCTGCCCTTCTTAAACTGACTGCTTCCGGAATTCTTTGAAGGTAATTTTTGATAAGAAGTCTGTTGTACTCCTATTGTTTGAGGGAGCCCTCACTCCAGAACCAGTTTAGAGGTTTAATTTGTTCTGTGTCTGAAGGAAGATCAGAGGAGCTCACAGAGAGTGGTCTCTGCAGTCTGCCATCTTGGCTCCGCCCCCACAATTTTAGCTTGATAACTTTTTGAGCATAGTTCCAAATTGCTCTCCAGAATGATTGGATCCACTCACAGTTCCACCAACAATGTATCAGTGTCCCAGTTTTCTCACATCCCCTCCAACATCCATCATTATCTTTTTTTCTGTCAGATTAGCCAATCTGACAGGTATATAGTGGTATCTCATAGTTGTCTTTATTTGCATTTATCTGATCAATAGTAATTTGGAGCACTTTTTCATATGACTAGAAATAATTTTAATTTCATCATCTGAAAATTGTCTGTTTATATCCTTTGACCATTTATTGATTGGAGAATGGCTTCAATTCTTATAAATTTGAGTTAATTCTCTACATATTTTAGAAATGAGGTCTTTATCAGAACCCTTAAATGTAAAAATGATTTCCCAATTAATTGCTTCTCTTCTGATCTTGTCTGCATTAGTTTTGTTTGTACAAAAACTTTTTAACTTTATATAATAAAAAGCATCTATCTGGTGTTCAGTTATGAGTTCCAGTTCTTCTTTGGATACAAATTCCTTCATTCTCCACAGATCTAAGAGGTAAACTACCTTATGTTCCTTTAATTTGCTTATAATTTCACTCTTTGTGTCTAAATCATGAACCCATTTAGATCTTATGTGGTGTTTAGGCGAGGGTCAAAGAAACTTTTTAAAAGCATGTTTTGTAATGGACTGGAAGTCAGCAGATCTTAATGAAAGTCTAAAATTCTGGTATTAACTGGCTTATGATCATGGACAGTGACAATCTTCCTATGCCTCAGACATCAGACAAGCTTGTGAGTGTTACCTGCTAAATTTTCAATGTATTTACACATTGAAAATTAGCAAATGCTACTAATCAGGATTGATTTAATCTTCTGTTGACTGTCTAGATTTAAGTAAATGTTAATAATGAAGTTTAAACTTTTAAAATTTTTTTTCATATGCTTCCAACGAGTTGGTTGTTAAACATTTACTAACACATCCCTGGCTTGATTTCCTTATTCACCCTAAAATATTTAAGTTGGATAATTAATTATTAGCTCATAAGATAATGTGCTAATAACATAATTGCCTCTAAGACTTAAGTACTACAAATATATGATGATACGAAGAACCTTTAGAAGGACAAGAATAGTCATAAAAATATTTTTAAAAGGTTATAAATAAAACATGTAAATAAATGCTTTTAAAAAAAGTTCCTATATTATTTTTATTCCAGTAAGAGAGAAGAATGATATAATAAAAGTGGTGAAGTATTTTTCTTCAAGAATTCTTAGATAGTAAGCTCAACAGCTAGTCTTCTAGACTAGAGCTAAAACAAATAGAAATAGATTTAATCTACAGCAAAATTCATTTCAGGCAGATATAAGGAAGAGTCTTCTGACAGGTATTATAATATTTTAAAATGTGTTATTCAAGAAATTGCTTTCTCAAGAGATCTGTAAAAATAGAATATAGTCTATCTTGTATAGATGACTTATGTCCCCTCTAAGATTCAAAACTACTTGAGGGTAGTTGCTATATTTATATCTATCTCCCCATTTACCTCTCCCCCCTCTGTCTCTCTCTGTCTCTGTGTCTCTCTGTCTCTGTCTCTCTCTCTCTCTTTCTCTCTCTCTCTCTCTGTCTCTCTCTCTGTCTCTTATTTCTCCCTCTGTTTTACCATCTCTTCTGTTCTCTTCTCTCTTTTTCTTTGATACATACACATATACACACTAGTACATCTTGTGGCAGTATGGCTTCAATAAATGCTTGTTTAATTAATTACTGGGATGATTTGTTATCATTCTTACTAGAAAAAAGGTGCTAAACAATATGGTTTTCTAATCAATTCTTTTTTTTTTCTCTCCAAAGAAATAACTCTGATTCCTGCCTTTTAACACCTCTAAACTGCTCTATTTCATTTACCCTCTAATATTTTGTCTTACTTCAATTTTTTTTCTCCTACAACCAATTCTTCATCTTCCATATCACTGCCAGAGTGATCTTTTTAAGCAGAGCTCTGAATCACATCACTCTACTACTCAATAAATTGTAGTGGCTCCCTATTACTTTCTAGTATCACATGTAATTATGTATGCTATTAAAAGTGCTTTACAACCTGCCTCCATCTTACTTTACAGCCTTATTATAGATTACTTCCCTCCATTCTACCTCTATTGTATAATAAATCTGGGCTACTTATTGCCTCTACATACAACATTCCATTTCTCATCTTTGAATTTTTCCACATATTATCTTAACCCACGCACTCTCATGCCTATGACTTTTTCCTTTTTCCACCTTTCCTCTGTGAAAAATTCTGGTTTCCTTCAAAGCTTAACTCAACAGCTGCTTTCTACATGGAATTTTTTTTCTGATATCTTCAAGGTTCTAGTGCCTCCACTCCCTCTAAAAAATTACCTTATATTTATTTGGATTATATTTATATGTGTATAATACATGTATATATTGTATAGTGTACATGGACATAAATACATGGATATTCATATACATGTGCACATACATGCACATATGCATAAATACATTTACATAAATATATAAAGATGTTGTCTCTAGAATCTAACAAAAGAGTTTACACATAGTAGGTAGTTAATAAGTGAATATCTTTTGATTGATTGGGTAAGCCTTTTGCCACAGCCAGAGTACTCTGATGTAAAATGGATTAGAATGGCCAGTGGACATTGTGGTTTGAGATGAATAGAATATTAAGGAATGATGTGAATGATTCAAGTTCATAACAGTATATAGTATCCCTGAAGGTTCAAATAATGCCTGGTTGTCCAGGGTGGACTAAAGCTCATTGTGAAATTCTGATCTTCTCTAGGGTGGTCTGAGATGCAAGTTTAACATTATTTCATTGGGATAGATTCTGCTATCAAAGAAAACAGCAGGTTAAAAAGAAGAAGGCAGAAAGCAGTGAGGAAAGTTCAGTAAGCTTAAAGGTGATGAGGAGTGGTTTGAATTTCCAATAGAAGAAAATAAGTCACTTAGATCTTTCAAAGCAATGAAGTCATTTTAAAGTTAAAAAATTACTCTCACCACTTCAGAGAGTTTTGAGAACTTCATCCCGGGACTACTGATATGGCCACCCTGTGCTGCACCAAAGGATCTTAGGGACTGGCTGACATTGCATGATAGTCTATCATCTGTCAGGAAGTAAATTTCTATCCCATATGGATGCAGTTTGAGCTAGAGCAAGTGTTTCACAGGTCGTCATCACCCCTGATACTCACCACATGCCTTGGGAACAAGGACCTCCCTACAGTGCTCTGAGTTAGGTCCAGCTGTAGAGCTACTCCAGATGTAGTCAAAAGGAGCTGCCAGACTAGGAGCATCCTCACATTTGAAATGCTTTTATCCAGTTGCTATAACAAGCAGCCCTTTACTTTTCCTTCATTGAAATGTCACTATTGCAAATAGCTTCTTCTTTCCATTTAAGGGTCTTTTGTTAGGGGACAATACTAACTTCTAGAGGAAACCAAGTACTCATGGTTTTCCAGAGCTTTTGCTCCTTTAACTTATTTTATAAAAGAAAGCCTAGCATAGTAGAGAGCTGATTAGTCTGGGAAGAACGGGTTTCAAATCTCGTTTCACATGCACTCTGTTTCTGTTATCTTAGGGACATTAATTCAAGTCTCAGTATTCTAGACAATTTTCTAAGATTAAGTTACAGACAAGGTGCCAAATTGCAATAACAGAGAAAGGTTCCACATCTCAGAATTAGCCAAGTCAATAAAATCACAGGTGCAATCTCTAACTCTATGATGTCACATAAAAACAATATATAGAAAGCTACTCTTGAAGTCAGGAAGATGTGACTTCAAATGCTCCCCCTGGCATATTATAGCTAGTGTGACATTGAGCAAATCAATGCTACAGTTGGCAAAGAATCTAAAATCTGAATCAGTTAAGAGCATTTTCAAATCTGTAGCTCCTTTCATTGATGAAATCACGGTTTTAGTGCCTTACATTATAACCAACAGTTATAAAAATAAAAGAAAATACTGTATCTGTTGTGCCTCCTCAGGGGAAATACATTCAGCAAGATTAATAGCTTGTCCTATATCATGTGTACCCACATACATGAAATAAATCTGTTTGCAACATGCTATTAATGCATGTATGAGAAAGAGAATATAAATGTTATCCTGTTAGCAAAACAATCTTGCTAAAGTTACCCACTACTGTGTACTCACTGCATTTTAAGGTTTTAAAAATTTGTCAAAACATTGTAAGCAGCAATTACCCAAGAAATAGGCCCTTCTAGTTACTCTACAATCTAGGTCAATTTTGTTATGGGGCACCTCACAAAAAGTATCTGAATCAGATATAAATTATTATATAAAATCAAAGAGATATATTTCTGATATATTTCATACACTATTAAGTGATTTCAGTAAGAGTCATAGGTATCAAATTATCTTTGATTTCATCAATAATATATTCTGCAAACTCACTGAATTTCAAGAAGAAAAAATGGAGCCCAAATCTGTCATACTTGAGAAGAATGCAAGGTAGAGTTGGTTGATTAGAAATTATACATTTGGCAAAGCCATGATGGTGAGAGCAGACACAACTCTCTGTGACCTTCTCTAACATTCTCTCAAACCAACAGCAGATTAAACTGCTAAACTGGTTTTGGAGTCAAAAAACCTACAGATAAATGGAGTACAACACATTTCCAGAGGAAGATAACTTGGAAAAACTTCAGAATAGGTTTGTATCAAACAGGCAGAGGGACAGTCTATTGAGCCCAGACTGCAGCACAGGGAGACAGGGGAAAGGAGCTGAGGTGGGGAGTCAGAGCATGGCAGCTTCCACATACCTGAGAATCTTCTGTGAGCCTCTTGAGCTATTCTATTCTGGTTGCAAGCAGATGGTTTGGCAGATTTACACAAAAGGCAAATTGTAAACCCCTGAGCCCCAGGAAGGACACCAGACATAGCCAAGATTACCCAGCACTGGAAATCAATCAACCAAACTGCCCCAGGGCAAATTAAAGCAGCTGTTGCTCCTTTGCATTTAATAGGCCTCAAGCCTTAAAAAAATGAATAAAAAACAAAAAAGAACTCTCACTATAGACAGCTTTTATGTAGAGACAGAAGAACAGACCTCAGATCCTGAGGTTCCTAAAGACAAAGCAACTCCAGATGACGCTCCAAAGGGAGACATGAACTGGTCTACATTTCAAAAGGCTTTCTTGGAAGATTGCATAAAGAATTTTAAAAGAGAGTTAGAAGAAAAATAGGAAATGAAATGAGATCATTGTAAGAAGGAATGGAAAAAGAATAAAATGCCCTATAAAAGAGATATGAAAAGGACACCAATTCACTGGAAAAAAAAATTTGTGAAATGTAAAAAGAATGCAACGAACAAAAAAAATTCAATTTGCTAATTACAAAAGGAACTAAAAAACCATAACTGAAGGAAATAATACACTAAAATTAGAATTGAACAAATGGAAGTGAATGACTCAATAACACTTCAAGAATCAAACAAAAACAAAAAAAGTGAAAAAAAATAAAGAAAATATGAAATATTACCTAGGAAAAACAACTGACCTGGAAAATAGATATAGCAGAAAAAATCTATATTGGACTTCCTGATGGAAAAAAAAAAGAACTTAGACATTATCTTACAGGAAATCATAAAAGAAAACTGCCCTGATATTTTAGAATCAGAAGGTAAAATAGCCATCGAAAGAATTTACTGATCACTTCCTGAAAGAGACCCCAAAATTAAATCCCCAAGGAATATCATGGCTAACTTTCAGAACCATTGAACCAAGGAAAAGATACTGTGCTCAGCCAGAAAGAAACAACTTAAAAGCTGAGGATCCATAATTAGGATTACCAGAACCTAGTAGATTCCACCTTAAAGAATCAAAGGATCTGGAACATAATATTTTGCAAGGCAAAAAAAAAAAAAAAAAGGATTACAGCCAAGAATAAGCTATCTAGCTAAAATAAGCATTATTTTGCAGGGGAAAAGATGGAAATTCAATGATATAAATGAATTTCACCTATTTCTAATGAAAGGACCAGAGCTGAAAAACAATTTGATCTCTAAGCACAGAATTCAAGGGAAGCATATAAAGGTAAAAAGGAAAGAACTTTTGACAACGATATTTCTGTTTTGAGTAAAGTTAGAGAATGTGGGTATAATTTGATTTTATTATGATAACATTAAAAAGAAACAAGAAATGGAAAAGGGATTGGACTGGAAAAAGAGGGAAACGGAGGTAAAGTAAGGGAAATTACATCTCATGAAGAGGCAAAGAAAACCTATTATAATTGAGCGAAAGAAGGGAGGGAGATGAACATTGTATGAATCTTACTCTCATCAGATTTAGCTCTAAGAAAGAATATCAGACATATTTGATTTCACAAAGAAATTTGCTTCACCTTATAGAGAAGTGGGAATGAAAAGTTGAAAAGAAAGGGAAAGACTAAGAGAATGGAAAACAGAAGTATTAAGGGAAAGGTGTAAAAAGGGGAGGAGCTCTAAAGGAGGAGGACTATTTGAGGGAAGTGGTCATCAAAACCAAAATAGTGAGTAGGAGGGAAGGGGGGAAAGAAAGATAAAAGCATAATTTTGAGTAAACAAGATAGCAGGAAATTTAGAATTAGTTATTTTAACTCTCCCATAAAATAGAAGCAATAACAGGCTTTTTAAAAGCCAAAATCCTACAATAGGTTGTTTACAAGAAACACACATAAAGCATAGTGTTACATACAGAGTGAAAGTAAAGGGCTGGAGAAGAATATATTATGCTTCAAGTGAAGTTAAAAAAAAAAAAAGGCAGGGGAAGCAATCCTGATCGCAGATCAAGTCAAAGTAAAGATAGATCTTATTTACAGTGATAAGGAAAGAAAGTATATTTTACTAAAAGTTGCCACAGATAATGAAGCAATATCAATACTACATATATATATATATATGTATATATGCACCGAGTGGTATAGCATCCAAATTCCTAGAGGAGAAATTAACAGACTTGCAAGAAGAAATAAACAGTAAAACTATAATAGTGGGGGATCTCAACCTTGCTGACTCAGAACTAGATAAATCAAACCACAAAATAAATAAGAAAGAAGTTAAGGAGATAAACAAAATGTTAGAAAAGTAGGTTTGATAGATCTTTGGAGGAAATTGAATGGAGACAGAAAGGAGTTTACTTTTTTCTCAGTGGTTCATGAAGCCTGTCCAAAAATTGACCATGCTTTAGGGCATAAAAACCTCAAAATCAAATGCAGAAAGGCAGAAATTGTAAATGCATTTTTTTAGATCATGATGCAATAAAAATCACATGCAATATAAGGCCAGGAGAAAATAGACCAAAAGTTAATTGGAAATTAAATAATCTAATCTTAAAGAATGAATGGATGAAACAGCAAATCATAGATACAATCAATAATTTCATCCAAGAGAATAAAAATGAGACAACATACCATAATTTGTGGGATACAGCTAAAGTGTTTATAAGGGGAAATGTTACAACTCTAGTTGCTAACTTGCATAAAATAGAGAAAGAGAAGATCAGTGAATTGGGCTTACAACTAAAAAAGCTAGAAAAAGAACAAATTAAAACCCTCAATTACATACCAAATTTGAAATGCTGAAAATAGGAGATTAATAAATTTGAAAATAAGAAAACTATTGAATTAATAAATAAAACTAAGAGTTGGTTTTATGGGGAAAAAAACAACAAAATAGATAAACTTCTATTTAATTTGATTAGAAAAAGGAAAGAAGAAAATCAAATTGTTAGTCCCAAAAATAAAAAGAGAGAACTTTCCACCAATGAAGAGAAAATTAGAGCAATAATTAGGAATTATTTTGCCCAACCATATGCCAATAAATTTGATAATCTAAATGAAATGGAGGAATATCTACAAAAATATACTTTGCCCAGGTTAAAAGAACAGGAAATAAGTTATTTAAATAGCCCCATTCAGAAAAAGAAATAGAACAAGTATTAATCAACTCCTTAAGAAAAAATCTCTAGGGCCAAATGGATTTACATTTGAATTCTACCAAACACTCAAAGAGCAACTAATTCAAGGTATATAAATTATTTGAAAAAATAAGGAAAGAAGGAGTCCTAGCAAATTCCTTATATGACATAGATATGGTGCTAATAGCTAAACCAGGTAGGGTGAAAACAGAGAAAGAAAATTATAGACCAATTTTCCTAATAAATATTAATCCAAAAATCTTTTTAAAATATTATAAACAAGATTTCAGAAAGTCATCCCCAGGATAATATACTATGACCAACTAAGATTTATACTAGGAATAAAGGATTGGTTCAATATTAGGGAAACAATTAGCATAATCAAGTATATCAATAACCAAACTAACAAAAAATCTTATGTTTTTCTCAGTTGATGCAGAAAAAGCATTTGGTAAAATCCTACACCCATTCCTATTAATAGACCTTTCCTTTAAACTATCAGTAACATCAATTTAAAACCATCAACAAGCATCGTATGTAATGGGGACAAACTAGAACCATTAACAACAAGATCAAGAGAGAAACAAGGCTGCCCACTATCACCAGTACTATTCAATATTGTATTAGAAATATTAGCTTTGGCAATAAGAGAAAAAAAGAGATTAAAGGAATTAGAGTAGGTCATGAGGAAACCAAATTATCACTCTTTGCAAATGATATGATGGTATACTTAGAGAACCCTAGAGAATCAATTAAAAACCAACTAGAAAACAATTCACAGCTTTAGCAAAGTTGCAGGATACAAAATCCACATAAATGCTGATCCACAGCAAGAGATACCAAAAAATTTCATTCAAAATAACTGTTGATAGTATAAGATATTCGGGAATTTATCTGCCAAGGGAAAGTCAGGAACTAACTATATGAACAAAACTACAAAACACTTTCCACACAAATAAAGTCAGACCTAAACAATTGAAAAAGTTATCAAGTGCTCATGGGTAGGACAAGCAAATATAAAAAGTGAAGATATTACATAAATTTATTTATTTGGTGCCATACCAATCAAACTCCCAAGAAATTATTTTACAAATCTAGAAAAATAGTAACAAAGTTATTCTGGAAAAACAAAAGGACAAGAATTTCAAGGGAATTAATGAAAAAAATGTTAATGAAAGTTGCCTAGCTGTACCAGACCTATAAGCAGTGGTCACCAAAACCATTTGTTACTGTCTAAGAAATAAAATAGTCAATTCGTGGAATAGGTTAGGATCACAGGACAAAAAAGACAATAACTATAACAATCTAGTGTTTAATAAACCCCCAAATCCTAGCTTTGGGTATAAGAACTCACTATTTGACAAAAACTGCTGGGAAAATTGGAAACTCATATAGAAGAAATTAGGGCTCAATGCACACCTAACACCATATACCAAGATAAGATCTAAATGGGTTCATGATTTAGACATAAAGTGATATAAGCAAATTAGAGGAACATATGATAGTTTGCCTTTCTGATATGTGGAGAAGGAAAGAATTTGTATCAAAAGAAGAACTGGAGCTCAAAATTGAACACCAGATAGATAATTTTGATTATATGAAGTTAAAAGGCTTTTGTACAAACAAAACTAATGCAGACAATATCAGAGGGAAAGCAATCAATTGGGATATCATTTTTACATTTAAAGGTTCTGATAAACCCTCATTTCTAAAATACATAAAGA
Organism: Myrmecobius fasciatus; assembly: GCA_023553655.1. Classification (NCBI taxonomy): domain Eukaryota; kingdom Metazoa; phylum Chordata; class Mammalia; order Dasyuromorphia; family Myrmecobiidae; genus Myrmecobius; species Myrmecobius fasciatus. The sequence continues at coordinate 1,665 of JAJPUD010030742.1, read as the reverse complement.
ATTGACTCATATTTATAAGAATTTAAGCCATCCTCCAATTGATAAATGGTCAAACAATATGAACAGACAATTTTAGATGAAACTAAAACCATTTCTAATCATATGAGAAGGTGCTCTAAATCACTATTGATCAGAGAAATACAAATTAAGACAACTCTGAGATACCACTACCCACCTGTCTGATTGGCTAAGATGACAGGAAATGTCATCTTAGGAAAAGATAACGACAAATGTTGGAAGGGATGTGGGAAATCTGAGAAACTAAAACATTTTTGGTGGAACTATGAACAGATCCAGCCATTCTGGAGAGTAATTTGGAACTATGTTCAAAAAGTTATCATACTGTGCATACCCTTTGACCCAGCAATGTTTCTAATACACCTATATCCCACATGTGCAAAAATATTTGTGGCAGCCCTTTTCATGGTGACAATAGCTTAATAAATTCTGGTATATGAATGTTCTGTAATATTATTGTTATATAAGAAATAATCTGGGGGATGGTTTTAGAGAGGCCTCGAGAGACTCACATGGACTGATGCTAAGTGAAATAAGCAGAACTAGGAGTTCATTGTACATGGCTGCATCAATATTACACAACAATCAATTCTGATGAACGTGACTCTTTCCAACAATGAGAAGATTGATGACAGTTCCAATGATCTTGTGATGAAGAGAGCCATCTACACCCAGAGAAAGGACTGTGGGAAATGAATGTGAATCACAACATAACATTCTCACTCTTTTTGTTGTTGTTCACTTGCATTTTGTTTTCTTTCTCATTTTCTTTCCTTTTTGATCCGAATTTCTTGTGCAGCAAGAGAATTTTTGTAAATGTTTATACATATTGGATTTAACATATTTTAATATGTTTAACATATATTGAATTGCTTACCATCTAGGGGAGGGGGTAAGGGGAATGAGAAGAAAATCTGAAACACCAGGCTATGCAAGGGTCAATGTTGTCAAATTATCCGTGCATTATATTTTCAAAATAAAAAGCTTTATTAATTAAAAAAAAGGAGATACACATTCAAAAAGAAAGGGTCAAATGTATTCTCTGACATTTTTAATTTGGCTAACTTTTCTTCCTTATTATTGAAGCAGATAGGAAATTAACTTTAATATCCACTTAATCAAAAAGCCAAAATATTATATATTGCATCATTTTCTCAGAATTTGCATGTATATAATTAATGTATTTATATTAATTGCCTTATATTTAGTTATATATATATATACATATATATATATATCTTACAATTGTTCTACCCCCATTCCATATCTGATGATAAAAACCATCATACCCATCCTATCTAACAACTTGAGAGTATGGAATATATTTTCCAAATAAGACCTTCATTATACATTGAATTAAATTATTGTTGATTAAAAATAATATATTAATGGTACTGTAACTGAAGAATTGTAATGTGCTTGATTTATTTTGTGAATATTCAATTGTTTCCTCTTTCTTTAAAGAATATACCCACTGTTTTTTGTCCTCCATTTTATGTCTTCTAATATTCTTCATCTTTCTGCTAGTATATTCTTTTTTTATTATATTTTTTATTTTTTTTATTTTATTCACATAACATATGTGTGGGTAATTCTTCAACAATAACCCTTACATAGCTTTCTGTTGCAAATTTTTCCCCCCAACTC
>JAJPUD010030741.1:0-12980 GCA_023553655.1 Myrmecobius fasciatus | reverse complement strand
TTTTTTACAGATGGGAACTAAGAAAGAACAGGATCAAGTGACATGTATACGGGCCCATAGCACAGAGTGATCTGTCGTCACACCTGAACTCAGGAGAGTCCTTTCCAAGTCCAACAGACTATCCACTGCACCACCTCCCTGCTTGCCTATCTGTGTACATGCACTTCTAGAGGAATATAAGCTCCTTGGAGGTAGGAATTATTTTTATTTGTCATTCTTTCCTCAAAGGCTTAACATAGTGCCTTATGGAAAAGAAACAATTAATACATGTTTGAGAAGATTTTCTATGGCACATGAAAAATCATTTGGGAGAATGGGGAGAATGTAGAGCAATGCATTTACGGGATTTCCCTTAGGTATCAAGAATTTAACTTTCTGCCCTGACATTGAGAAGGCATGCTATTGCTTAGGAAGTCCCCATTGCTACTGCAACATTTTTTTAACCTTTGAAATCAATGATACAGGGCAAAGAAGGGCTCTAAAGAATTACTGAAAGAAACAAAGTTTTATTCACTTGTAGAAAATAGGAAAAATATCCCAAATCAAGCAACTTTCTTTAAAAAGGAAATTAAATTATTTTTTAAATGAGACCAAATGACAGGATTCAGATCTATAAAACAAACATAAAATTTAAAAAATGATATTGTTATGAGAGCTAGGAAATATCCTAATAAGGGATTTACACGGAAAAAATCAACAATACAACACACTGCAAAAGTTGATGAAGGAAACTCTAATTTCATTGGAACACTTGTAGCTTGCTGAAAATACATAGATCTCATATGTATTTATACATTTTTCTTCCATAAAACAATTTCTTTAAAAATAGAAGAAAAATAATTAGCAGAATGGCCAAAATGTAGTTGACCTATAATATACACCATGGCTTTAAGCTATAAAATAGAAATTATGATGCTAAAGGATTTCTTCTGCCTGTATTATAGTTTAAAAAGCACCAGAGTTCCTGAACACTTCATGGAAACTGTCATAGGATGATAAATACTCCCACAGTGACATGAACATACATCTTCAAAGGCAGAAACTGACTATGTTTCCATAGAAAAAGAAGGTTTTTACTGTTTCATAACCAAAGTGCAGCACATGGGTCTCAATTTAGAAAGATTAATTGGAGGGGATTTTCCTTCACTGCATATATAGTATATCTAAATTCAAATATACAAGTCAAATCACACCCTTTGAAGTTTAACTCCATGCAAGGAAAGACTAATTTTCCATAATTAGCCTATGGAGTGGGTAGCAGTCTTGTCTCCCAATATCATGATGAAAAGTTGCATTGTGTAACTATTTGAGCTTCTCAGACTCCTTGTTCTACAAATTTTAATCCCAAGGTAGGTTAACCACATGTTCTCTGCGACTATTACTACTAATAGAAATAACCTCCTTTCCATATTTTTTGTTGCATCAAAGCCAAAAATGTTGAAACTTGAAAATTTGTTTTCTTTTGAATTTATTCCTAAGGATTAACCTCTTTGAAAGAGGAAGAGAGAAAGAGAGAGGAATAAGGAAGGGAAGAGGAGTGGGGAGAGATAGAAGAAAAAAAGGAGAGGAGAGAGAAAAGAAGGGGAAAGAGATGGAGAGGGAAAGGGAAGGAGATTCAACTCCAGAATAAGGGGGATTTCCTATTGATAGTAACGTCAGAAACGTTACTCTTAAATGCTATTGCCCAAGAAGAACCTTCTGTGGGCATTTATGCATTATTTCAACAAAAGGTTGGTGAACATGGACTCTAAGATCCCTTACCTAACTAAATCTGTCAGAAGCAAGGAATCAATATAAATCTCTTTGCTGGTGCATGCTTTACACATTTAGGAAACTAAGGGGGATTTCCTGGAATCAGGAATATGATATAAAAGTAAGAAAGAGTTGAATTCAATTCTGGCCTATGAGATAAACTGAATGAGTATAAAAAAAAATTAGTTAACCTCTAGGAGGCTCAGTTTTCTCATCTATAAATTGGGGAAAAGAACAGTAATATGTCCTATTCCCCAGTCTGAAATGAAATCATGCAAGCATTGTGAAGTATTTTGGAAATATTAGAGGGCTTTATAAATTTCATGACTGTCATCATCTTCATCACTGTGCTTTCCTTAACTTTTTTTTTTCTTTGCTGAGGCAATTGGAGTTAAGAGACTTGCCCAGGGTCCTACAGTTAGGAAGTTCGAAGTGTCTGAGACCAGGTTTGAACTCAGGTTCTCCTGACTTCAGAACTACTTGCAGCCACCTAGCTGCCCCTCCTTAGCATTTTTTAATGAAGATCAGATAAAAATGGTCATGAGACAAGCTACTATATTTTCCTCCTGTTATATTTAATGTTCTACTAACTACTGCATAACTGGATATAACAAATTCCTTTTGTAATTGAATAAGAGTATGGGAATGTAACCTCATTTTCTGTAGGCTGATTGACAGTATCCAACCCAGTAGCAGAGAGGACAATAAGAAATGACATGCACCCCAACCTCTTCCCATATGATTTTTTAATGTCTTTAAGTAGGTCACTATAGTGAAAAGTTTTTTTTTTTAATTTTCATGTAGCTTGGGGATCATAAGTCTGTGGGTAAAATAACATTTATTAAAAATGTAATTCTAAAATATTGATAGATCAGTAATAACCTGGACTACATGATTATGGGCAACATTTCAGCTTATGATCAAGGTCCATTTCTAGTGTATCTAATGATTAAGTTTTCTGGGACATTTACTTTTCTATGGAAAATTAAGAACTTCTGATCTATATTATTTTTATCATTAACAGCATCAGCAGCATCATCAAGATTATCATAATTAGTTTTCCATCAAAGAACAGATGACCACCTGAAAGAGATATTACCTGAGAGACTCTAGTTTATGGTTCAAGAATGGGTTGGACTGGAAATTTTTTGAATCTCCCCTTCCTCAAATCTAAATTTCTGTGAAGCTAACTAAGAATCTATGACTCATTTCTTAGCTTTTGATGTTTTACTCTAAAATAGCTTTGGGATATATGGATGTAGAGAATAAATTGCTAGAATCAGTCAGAGACACATCATATTCAAATCCTATGTATTCAAATAATATACATATTAGTCACTAAATATAATCCCAAATTTGGCCAGGTATAATTCTTTCAAAATTATTACATTCCTCAAGTATTACAAATAGCTGAGATATTTTTCCTTAATTCAAGTCACCCAATGTCTACATAAATACATAAATAAATAAAAATCTGATTAAAAATATATTGAAATGAACAAATCATTAAGAATTATCTCTATCCCAGCAACTATATGCCTAAGTATTATACCCAAGCATAAAATATTTCAAAGAAAGCATTGGCCAGGAACGAACTAATAGATGAAAATAACTTACTTGGATCAAGCACCACCATCATGGTTATCTTTCCCAATCACAGTACAATCTACTTCTGATTTAAAATTCCCTATTCAGGGGCAGCTAGATGATGCAGTGGATAGAGCACCAGCCCTGAAGTCAGGAAGACCTGAGTTCAAATGTGGTTTCAGACACTTAACACTCCCTAGCTGTGTGACCCTGGGCAAGTCACTTAACCTCAATTGCCTCAGCAAAAAATAAATAAATAAATAAATAAAAATAAAAATAAAAAAATAAATAAAATTCCCTATTCAGTGTCATTTGACCAAGACCAACATCTTCACTAGCATCTCATGAAAAAATATTTTTTAAATGTTCCCATATCTTCCTATTTCTACAAACGAACTATTAGTAGTCTTGATACCAATTTTATTTTATTTTTTTAATATATAAAGCTTTTTATTTACAAAACATATGAGTGATTTTTCAACACTGACCTTTGCAAAAACTTTTTTTTTCCCAAGCTTTTCCCTTCCTTCCCCCAACCCCCACCCCTAGATGACAGGTAATCTAGTACATGCTGAATAGGAAAAATTATATGACAAATACATGTATACATATCTATACAGTTATCTTACTGCACAAGAAACATCAGATCTAGAAAGAGAAGAAGAAAAAACAACCTAAGAAGGAAAACAAAATGCATGGAAATATTCACAGAAAGCGTTAAAATGCTGTGTTGTTCCCACAGACCTCTCTCTGGATGTATATGACTATCTTCATCACTGAACAACTGGTTTGAATCACATCATTGTTGAAGAGAATCATGTCCACTTGATACCAATTTTAGGTCTAAAATTCAACTAGTGACTGTGCCAGAAAACTTGATTGCCTATTTTCCCTGGGACTTGAGTTCTTAGTGATCCTCTTATTTATCTTTAAAAAACAGAGTTGGTCTTAGAATAGAATTCAAGTCCACCATACACTAAGGTCTAATCAGTGTGCCATTAAGTAATGTGTCTTCCTGGTCTAGAAAACTACATTCAATCATGAGCAAGCTACCCTTTGCTCTGCAGGTCCTGAAACTGCTCTGACTGATATCTGAGGAGTGACAGCTGTATCATTATGGATGATGGCACCACAGAATTAGTTTCTCTGCAACAGTGGTCTGTCACCCAGAGTAAAATCTATCATCTACCTTGGCCTTCTCCTCCCTCTTAATGCTGAGCTGTGAAAAGCACTGCTAGAAAGTTAGGCCATGCTTTTCTTTATACAAATTTCTGTTTGATAGAGTCTCCCTAAATTAACTTGACAATCCTTTCTTTTTCTTCCACTTTGTGGAAGATGTTTACTATGCATATTAGAAATTAATTTTATTAATATATGAATATAAAATATGCAATTTATAATAAATGGGCAGCTAGATGGCACAGTGGATAAAGAATTAGGTATAGAGTCAGGAAGACTGAGTTAAAATATAACCTCAGATATTTACTAGCTTTGTGACACTAGGAAAGTCACTTAATCCTATTTGCCTCAGTTTTCCCATCTGTAAAGTGAACTAGAGAAGGAAATAGCGGTATCTATGCCAAGAAAACTCCAAATAGGATCACAAAGAGTTGGATATTACAGGAATGGCTCAACAACAACATGTAATATGTTATAATTTTAAGAATGGCTTATTATATTGTATATGATAAAGATAATTATTTAAAGTTTGCAAGGCACTATATGTATGTTATCTCATTTGATCATCATAATAGTCCTATAATATAGGAACTATTATTATCATCATTCTAATTTTTCAGACACAGAAACTGAGGCTAAGAAAACTTACATGATTTTCCCAAGGTCACATAGGATGATCCAAACTCATTTCTTGACTCCCCTTTTTGACTCCATGCTTGACAACTCCAAGTCTAGTGCTTTGGCAATGACAATATATTTCCCAAAAACATAACTATCTTACTACTTTTTCTTTATAACCAATTCTACTCATAGGTGATTAAGGATTAATATAAAGAATAATGGTAGTTCAAAAAGGTCCTCAGAAGCTTGCCTAATACTCTGCTATTATTCTGCATTTTTGCTTGAAATGTTTACTGAGAACCTCTATTTTTTTTCCTTTAGATTTAAAGCATTGCCCAAGAAGACCACTTAGAATTAGCAAGTTACCCAGGTGATAATGATAATAGGAAATGAGGTGAAGAAATCTTACAGATTTTTTCAAATAAATCATTTAAATGGATTAGTTTATTAATTATTACCTTGCAGGTAACAGAAGGAATGAGACAGAGAAAATTAGCATCAATGGATATAAGAAGGGTCTGGTTTGGCACAAAAAAAAAAAAAAGAAGAAGAAAATCTGGAACCTTAGAATGGTAAGTTCCAGTATTAAAAAATAAAACCAACTCTGGAAGCCTGGAATGACCAGTCTTAGAACAAAACTGTACAGCTTTGTCTTATCTTGGATTCTATAGCTCTATGAAAGAAGTTAAATTTCCCTTGGTCTTATCTTATAACCTTCACCCAAGTACATTCTTATCAATACTGTCCATTCCTATCACCATCATGGAAAAGATATTTTAATGCTTAACTCTTGAATTATTCAAGTCCATTGACAGTTTGGATAATGGGATCAAAGTTTTATTTTACCCTTATGTTCTAATACTTTAATGAGTTGATAATTTTATCAATATGGGTACTCTCAGTGATTCATCTGCATCTTTTCATAGTTGGCTTTTTTTTTACCTAGTTCCTTTTTTACCAATGCTACTTAAAAAGATCTATCTGAAGGCTTCCTCTGGTACTTTTTGACATTTTATGGCTAAAGATCAATTCCTCTGTAGTCTATTGGCATAGTAGCAATTAGAATGAAATTTCTTATTGAGAGTAACGGCAGTTAAATTAATATTTATAGTTTTAAATGGTACATTTCCTGGCAATCTATGCCCGCTTTTATATTGCCTTGCATTTTGACTGTGGCAGCAGGACTTGTGTTTATACTCTTTTGTGGAATGCCATGCCCAAATCATTTATTCTCCAGTGGCCAACATTTTAGTGATGAGTATCTCTACACTTAGCCAACTGGGTCCCTGGTCAGCAGACCATATAATTCAAAACTATAATTGAAATCTTTCTAGCTTTGCTATGTTCTCCACAATTTTTGATCCATTGGCTTAGCTTTCAAGAACCAACATTCATTTTCCTACCATAATTAAGACCCAAATGACAGCATGAGATGGAAAAATTCTACATATACTCATATTGCAAACATATTGTATAAATGCTTGGTTGCATATTATAATTTATAATTATGTAATGAGAAAAACATTTAAAAACTGAATCTTTATCCAAGTACTATAATTGTCAATTTTCTTACAAAAGGCAATGAGTTTATTTCAACTGTTTGTTACTCAGTATGAGAACAACAACAAAAACCGCTTTTCTCCCAATAGCTTTAAATTAGAAGGGCATACCTTGCAGATTATGAGTGCTCCCTACAATCAATTACTAGTTGAAGACAGAATGCCTTTCCTCAGGAAGAGGGTACTCTTGTTTATTTCACATTTTGTCTTTTGAGAAATTGAGAGGGTGTGTTTGGGATTTATCCCAGTAGCAGCATTTATAGAAGCTGATTATACTATATACTAATATTATTAATATAATTTGAGAATAAGCCTAGGTTTATCAACTTGCCTTTTGATTCATGAATTTCCTAGGATTTAACTAAAAAAAATTCTCGTCACTGACACCAGAAAAAAGGCCCCAATAAGCACTTGGGGATTTCCATGCCTGAATGAATCAGAAGTACCTCTTTTGCCAATGCCTCTATATGAGGCTTTCTTTCTCTTTGTTAGATAAATATAAGCAAGATTCTTGACCTCAGAATCACAGGTCACCATCTAAAGCTAGAGGAGATCTCTGAATCAATTTAGTTACTATTTTTATAGATGAGGAAACTGAGAAAACCACAGCTCTCTCCAAAGGTACTACTGATCTTTTAAGTGTCAATACTAAAGATTTTTTTTTAAATATATAGTTTAATATTCATTTAAACTTCTACGGCCTTATACACTATCATCACTTTTTTCTTGATAACTCCCTTCTCTCTAGATTTTTATGACATTACTTTCTCCTGATTCTCCTCCTACTAGGTGACTACCTTTTAGTCTCCTTGGATCCTCATCTAGGTCATATATGCTGACTTTCTAATCATCTTTATCATTTTTGTTCTCCTGGGCCCTACATACTTTGTGAAACTGGTTTTCTTTAGTCTCTATGGCTATTTCACAGAGCTTTTTTTTCCCTCTGATTTTATCAAATATCATCAATGTAATTATCATCTTTATGTTGATGATGCTCAAATCTACTTATTTAACTGTAACCTCCCTGCTGACTCACATCTCCAACTGTCTTTTTTACATCTTAAACTGGAAATCCCTCCAACTGAAATTCTACATAGCCATTGAATTCATTATCTTTCCTCTGAAACTTTTCTTTCAAAACCTTTCCTTCTTCCTAATTTCCTCATTACTATCAAGGAGATCACCATTTCCCCTATTACCCAAGCTTGCAACTTAGGTATTATCTTTTACTCTTTACTCTCTCTCACTTCTCTTATCCTATCCAATGCCAAATACTGTAATTTCTTCTTTAAAAACATGTCTTGTAAATTCTCCCCTCTCCTCTTTGATGCTGCTTCAATCCTGTGCAGACTTTATCTCACCTTGCACCTGGCTACTGATAGGACCCACTGTTGGTTCTGAAGGGCAGCAGTCTCTTTCCACTCCACCCCATTCTCCAATAAATTGTCAGTTATCTCCTCAAATACAGGTCTGATCATGTCACTTCCCCATTCAGTAAACTCCAGTAGCTTCCTATCACTTCTTAGTATTCATTACTCTTCATAACCCACCTCTCCCACACACCTTTCTGGGTTACTATGTCTTAATCCAATATGGCACAACTGGTCTCATTTCTATTTCTAGAGTCAAACACTCTCCCAACTCAGGGCACTTTTTCTGGTTAGCCCCTATGCCTTCAGTATTTTCCTTCTTCATTTATAACTCATGTTTTGCCTGACTTCTTTCAGGTTCAGAAAAAAAAAGGTAATTTTTAAAGGAAGCTTCTTCTAATCCCCCATACTTCTGGAGGTTTGGCTTTGTTGGTTATTTCTAATTAATCTTGTATATAGTTGATTTATACATAGTTATTTGCATACTATCTTCCCTATTAGACTGTCAGCACTTGGAGACTAGGGATTTTCCTTTGCCCTTCTTTGAATCCCTAGCATTTAACATAATACCTACAATACAAGTAAGCATTTAATAAATGTTTATTGATGGACTGACTAACTTGTCCAAGTTTATTTGATTTTTCTCTTTATATAAGAAATATAATGATATTTGCACATTTCTACATAACATAGTGGAGCTAGCTGGTAGTTCAATAGAGTGATGAGCCTAGAGTCAGGAGTACTGGAGCTGAAATCCGGCCCAGACATTTACTAGCTATGTGGTGACTCTGAGCAAGTTACTTATGTGTGACTTAATTCCCTGTAGAACGAAATGTTAAATTGCTCTACTATCTTTGCCATGTGCAGAATGACAAATAGTAAGATTATATGCTTATTATGTTACATAATATGTATATATTATGTAACATAATAAGCATATAATCTTACTATATTTATATAGGTAGCAAAATATAGTAGTAGAAAATAAAATTCACTAGCAAATTTATAAAAGAAATAAGAACTTGGATACAAAAGCAAATCAATTTTGATTTATGATCTACATTCTAACTAGAGGATGGTCTGCATACAAATATAGATAACTGATTAAGGAAAAACTCCCAGATCAATAAGAAGTCATTTACTGTTAAAAAGAGTGTCAATTTCATTTTCCCTATTTTTTTTTCTTCTTTCTGAGTCTAGTGCATTCCAATTTTCTTAACTTAAAAAACAGTATTCAAGGTATGATGGAATGAATCTTTTAATTAGGTATTCATCGAGAATTTATAGGAATCAAATCATATAGGATAATAAAGCTAATAAGGTACGAGCTACAAGTTTTACAAGTTGAAAGATTTCCCAAATCAGTGAGATTTTCATAATATTTACATATTACTTTAAATTACAAGTTATTACATTGAACTACGCAACTAATTACCCTAAGAAGTAAATTCTATTTTTTATCCTCATTTTATAAATGGGAAAATTTGGGCTTAGACAGAATATGATTTACCTGGGCTCAATGCAATTTAATTAGAGATACAGGCTAGTACTTCTATTAATTTCTATTTTCTGGGTTTAATTCTTAAAAGAAGATACTTATGTGGTCTGATTTTAGGTACCACAAATGCTGCAAAAGATGAGCATTTTCCATTAGAAAAGTATCAATCCTGTAGTCAGAGCATGTGGGAAAAAATTTAACTCTGGCACTGAGGCTGTTGACAAATTCTTCTCTCTCCATGGGTCTCAGTTTTCTTATAAATAGAAGAAGGGTATTGGATTAAAAGGTTTCTGAGGTCCTTTTCAGTTCTAAATCTATGATCTTATAATATTTTCCTATATGAAATTCAGTTATTAGAAATCATAAATTTACAGTAATCTAGTAATATATTATAAATTTTCTAAAAGGGCATTTTAAAAAGAAGCAGATAAAGAAATTTCATGATAAAGAAGAAAAAATAATATCAACTGCCCTCTACCCCTGAAAGGGAGAAGAGACAGAGAGAGAGACAGACAGACAGACAGACAGAAAGAGAGATATTCTAAATTTTGGTCCAATTAGAATTCACGCTTAAAATGCAATAACTTAAGGAGTAGTTACAAATTAGACTGTTAGTCACTATGTGAAAATTGACTGGCATGGGGATTCTTGTCACAAATGTAGACCACAACTTAATCTAATCTAATTAGCAATTAAATGAATGGGCAATTATAAAATTTAAGGCTCTGCACTAAACACTAGGGATACAAAGATTAAATAAAATAAATTACTGGTCCTCAAATCGATTATAACCATTTTGAACATACTAAGTGTCATGGGAAGCTATACACTTTAAAAATTTCATATGATAATCAATTTTTGAAGTTTTGCAAGCTTTCACAAAGTGGTGATAATGATCTTTAGAGGACAGATATGTGGTCTGTTGAAAGGTCAATAATCAAAGCAAAGGACCATTGACTGTTTTTTTTGTCTTAATATCCATTTGTTTCTCAGTGACCATTCTTTACCTCCATTGAGGGTGAAAAGAGATAAATGGTAGATAGTCTTTCTAACTTGACAGGAATAATAGGTTACTTTCTTCCAGTATTACCTAAAGAATCTTGGGTCGCCTCTACAACAGTCAGTCAGATAGGGACAGCGGTGGAGGTAACTGTTTTTAAAATGTCAATAAAAATAATAAAAAAAACATTAAATATTTATGAAACATTTGTTATGAATTCAAGTTCACATCTAATATGTCGCAACAACCCAGAAAAAGATGTGAGGTGGGTTTTATTTTACAGATAAGGAAACACAATCTATAAAAAGTTCACTGAGTTGCTCAGGATCTTTATCCAATTTCCTTTTTTTTTTCTCTTTTTTTTTCATAACAAGTTGTTCTTATAATGGGGAAAGTAAAAGAAAAGAAAACATAAGACTGATGCATACGGGCAATGTGTCAGGACACCTACAGGATAGAGGTTCTGGGAAGCTATGAGACCAATGTTAGGATTCTGATCTCTCTTAAACATTAGGTCAGGGGTTTCTCCTATAAGGACCCTTCCTAGATTCCTCAGTATATAAATGTTCTCTTCCTCCTTAATTTATCTTAATATGATTTGTATAAATTTCACATTGATTTAATAGTGTGCATACTGAATTCCTTTTCACTCAAATTAGAATATAAATTCCCAAGGGAAGTTATCTGTGTTAAATACAATGTCTTGCATGCTGCAGTTGTCTAATAAATGTGTAAAGAATTAAATTCAGAAGGGAAGTGATTGTGAAGTATGCTTATTTCATTGTATTTCTAATAATTGACCCATCCTGTAATTCAAAACAGAGCAATATGTTAAAGATCACACCTTAACTTTCTAATCTTAAATATACAGGGTGTATTTTTTTTGAAATTTTTTGTTGTTGATTTCTTCCTTTAAGAGAAAAGTAAACTTTGGCAGAAAATTAAAAAAGAAAATCATCATTAAAAAAAAATACAAAGGCAAAGCAAAGAGCTACAAGAAATCCTAAGCTCTCTTTAATTACAAAGAATTTTTAATTTAAGCTAAACTTTCCTAAGTAATTTAAAATTGGCATATTCTCTATAAGTAATTGAATAACCACTTAAAAATTTAGATGTGTGTGAAATTTCTGCCCAAACTCTATTTCCATTCTTCAATGGAACTATGATCTTATTGGAGAGGACATTCTTTCCACTGCTATAGATATCAGCAATACGTATTCTCTTTTCCTGGACTATTCTTCAGCAGATCTTATAAATCTTCCACTAAAAAAGGTCCTTTTATATCATTTTTTATACAGCAATCATCATGCATAAGGGAGTAATTTGCTTTAGCCTCTGATGTACTTTACATGAGTTCTTTCTCCCTACTAAGACTTTTTTTTTTCTGAAAATGGGATGCTATATAACTTTTAGCTATCTAGCATCATCCAGAGAATATTGACACTAAAAAGATGAATTTGTGGGGCAGTAAAACATTTCTCACCATGGTACTGTTTGCTCTCTTATTATTCCATTTTGGACCCAGATTACTGTCTATCCTAGGATAGTCTCTCTTCTCTACAATATATAGTGACAGATTAATTCAATGATTTGCTCCAAGGAAAGGAAACTATAATCTGGAAAAGGAATGATGACATTCATCTATTTTCTCCTACATTCATTTGTAAGATGCTTTAATTTGAATTGACACAATTCATTGAGAAGGTCCAGTAGTGTATGGTGTAATAGAAAGAATACTGGCATACTCAGGAGACCCAGGTTCAATTCTTCCTTCTACCAAGTACTTGTATGACCCTGAAAAGGGCATTTAACTTCACTTTGCCTCAATTTCCTTAACTGGCAAAACCAAGATTGCTAAACAAAAACAAAAAAATGATAAATAAATACAAGTGACCTCTAATGTGTCTTCCATTATAGAAATTGTGACATTGTAATTCTTATATTGCATGTTTTGATGGAATGTTTATTTTTCTTAAAAAGAGAGAAATTACTATAGATATTCTCCTTCATTTGGACTTCTTACAAAATGTTCTCTACTACAATGTTTAACACTTTCTGATGACCATTCTGTAACTTGATCACTGCTTTTCTTAATCCTGGGGTCATATATAATCATCAATACATAGATGGGAAACATTATTTTTGAAGGGAGCTTTTAAGATTTAAATCTTTTCCTCTGCCAGATCAAATATCCCTCTGTGTGTGTGTGTGTGTGTGTGTGTGTTTCACAACCAATAGACACTGAAATCTATTCTAGTAAACATAATTCCAGTGACATTAAGTATGAAATTGCATGGAAGCAAAAGCCTATCTCTTTTCTGCTTTCAACAAGGTTAGATCATTACCATTAGTATAGGAATGAAGAAAATAAGCATACAAATTAACTTATATCTTCTCAATCTCTCTTTTTTTTT
>JAJPUD010030740.1:0-12981 GCA_023553655.1 Myrmecobius fasciatus | reverse complement strand
ATAGATAGATAGATAGATAGATAGATAGATAGATAGATAGATAGATAAACCCTTTGTTAAGTATTGACTTTGAACCAGTGCTGGGGTTCCAAGTACAAACAAGCAAGTCCCTGGAATCAATGAACTTATGTTCTCATGTGGGAAACAAGAAAGTGGGCAGGAGTGTTAGGTGGGCAAAGCTGGTAGCAAGGGGTGATGGTGATGGAGAAGTTTAAAGAGTAAGGAGTGGAGTCAACAGTGAAGTGAGACTATTTGGAAGTCACAAGTAGGGCAGTTGGGAGAGGGGACAGACTGGAGGGAAGAAGAGAAGTTAAGAGTACTACAATAAAAAATTTTTAAAAACAGATGAGGGCTTTATTTTATTTGTTGGTAGCAGTAGTTGTGGTGGGGATGGAATTGAGTCAACTTGTGGAGGGCAGCTCAGCTGAAAGAACTTGGCTGCCAGCTGTCAGGCAAGTCTAAGAGAAAGAACATGGGATTTGGGACTCAAGATTTTGAATTTGCTGCTTGTATGACCTTGCAAGTCATCTAGCATCTTTGCACCTCAGTTTTCTCATCTATAAAATGGGAATTGGAGTAGATCAGAGATCAGGAATCCTTAAACTACTGTTGGGCAGTCTGGGGAAGCCTACAGACCCTTATTTTTAAATGCGTAAAATAAAATGCAGGAGATTACAAAGAAACTAATTATATAGAAATATAGTTACATACATACATACATACGTGTGTGTGTGTGTGTGTGTGTGTGTATAGCCAAGATCATGGACCCCAAATTAGAAACTTCTGAACTAGATCAGAATTAGTGGTTGGTGATAGGGATGCAAAAGAAAGGAAAAATCATAAAAAGAACATGAAAAAAAAGTTTGAAATGGCAATTTTGTTAACACTGTGTTCAATTTAATATACTTAGAAATCAAAAAATATATATAATAGAAGTTCAGTTTCATATACATTGCTTTTTTTTGCTCTTTGTATACTAAAATTTTCATGAATATTGTTGTTGGTTTGTAATAAAAAGAAAATGTAATTGTTGGTTTGTAATAAAAAGAAAATTTAACATTTGATAATAATGTAAAATTATATAAAATTCAGTATAAACATATAATGAATAAATTAAAATAATATAAAAAAACTTGTGCCCTGATACAGTGTGCTACTTTGGGGGCAGGTCCAATCATTTTTTAAGCCTTCCTTCCAATGGGGAAGCACTGAATCTTTACTGCTATCACTAAAGGATTAGGTGGAAGGGGAAGAATGAGGAGACTTGATTCATCATGAAAAAAAAATACCTCCAAGCCTTGGAAAGCAGAATTTTATGTTGTTAAAAATTTGTCCATTTATAATTAGACACACACACATATATATAATTTATAATTATAATTCTTTTTCTGATGCTTCACAATTTTACTTCTACAAAAAGGAACCCCCCCAATAATGTACCTGATAGGTGGTCATCTGATCTTTGCTCAAAGATCTCCAAGGAGAGGTACAGCCCATTCTATTTTGGGCAGTTGTGATTGTTAGAAAGATTTTTCTGAAACCTTATTGAAATGTGCATCTTCCATTCCTGATACTGGTTCAGCCTTTTAGGACCAAATAGAGTTTCTGATCCCTTTTCTATATGGTAGACTTGAAAATAATGATCCTGCCCCCATCTTCTCAGATACAGGCTAAACATCACTGGAGATCAGAAGTGATCTTGGACTTTGCTACTTGGACAAAAGCCCTGGCAAATTCTTCCAAACTGGGAAGGCTTTTATTGTGGATTGAGGATGGATTATGCAACTATTATCTAAGGATTAACCCTATTAACTGTATTGAGGTCTATCACTAGAGAGTTAGTCATTAGGGAATGAATATTCCAAGTCCTAGTATATCGTGAAAACTAGTTGCTAAGATGATGGTAGGAGCAAGGATGGGAATGAAATCCATATCAGTAGACCAAACATCTAAACCAGTGAAATATTTTTGCATAATGAAATTTTCCAATTTGAAATATTAATGCACAAAAATGAATATGAAAAAGTATTCTTACAAATACCTCCTCTGCTAGGTCTAGGTGAGTGCCAATTTTATTTAACTCTAATCCTGGCTATGTCTGCTACCCTACTTTCTTAAATAGGCTGGAACCCACTATGACAAATATCCATTACTGGCCTAAAATTCATTAGTGCCTCAGAGGTCAGTAAAGTCTACAGAGCTGTTCAACCATACAGTTCTCATTGGAACTGCATGTAAAATAAAAGTCACTAGGTTCTGAATGAGGGTCTGAAGTTTCTCTTGGGAATAAAATGCAAGGACTTTCTGTTAACTATTATAATGGTTCAAAGACTTTTTTTTTACTCCTTTGAAACTTCTTGGATAAGTCCCTGATAGGGAAATTATTATTTTATTAATACTAATATTAATAAATAATATTTTTAATTTCCTAAGAAAAATTAGAACCTGGAGGTTTTGAGAGATCGAACTGAATCAATGTATGAAAGTGCTACTGATGGAAAACTCGATTTTCACTAAGCATGACACACCAAGCATAAAAGCTATCAAAGGAAAAAGCTGTGACTGTGTATGTCAGGAAACTGAGTGGCATCCTAAAATCAGAGTTTAATGGGAAAAACACATTTAAAGTAGCTAACAGCTGATTGATAATTGCCTTAATATCTAAAATAAAATGGATTGTAAAAATTTGGAAAATATTTTTGGTAATAATAATGGAACATAGAATTCATCACCCTTCTTTAGGTATAGTAAGAGGAACACTTTCCCCATCAAAAAGGAGAGAAAAGATTAATAACTTTTTAAAAACATGTTAAAAAGTTAAAACTTACAGAAATACCTTTGGAACAAGCAGACATTATTAAGCCAAAATAAAGGAACACAATAAATATAGACTATCAGATCTTTTGCATATAACTCAAAATGATTTGCTTATTTCTGAATGGATCCCATGATGGTTTAATAGAAAGGAAAAAGCTCTTCTCCACCCAGTCCATGGATGATACCAACATGAACTTAACCAACAATATATACGTAAAAGGCACTGAACAAGTTGCTGCCATGAGGATTTTTAAAAATAGAAACAAATGATGATAATCCTTTATGATAGGAATTCAGGCATATCACCACCAAGCAATCAGTGCTGATTATACAAAGAAATGGTATAAAAATATGTGAAATTATTTCAGGTTGCAAAATTTAAACATTTATAGAATAGCTAGTAAGACAAGACCTGGTAGCTAGACTTATAGATCAGAACTTGTTATCTTTCATAAAATGACAACAATGCTAGTGCTTTCCTCTCAAATTATTTCCAATTTATCTTGTCTCTGTCTTGTTTGTACATAGGTACTTATGTGTTGTCTGTTCTATTAGATAGTGAGTTCTTCAAGAGCAGGGATTATTTTTTTGGAGGGAGGGACATTTCTTTTTATCCCGAGAATTTAGCATAGTTGTTGTTTAGTCACCTCCAACTCTACATGACTCCATTTGGGATTTTCTTGTGATTGTGTTATGGGGGGGTGGACAATTGGGGTTAAATGACTTGCCCAGGTAACATAGTAAAGTGGTCCTCCTGACTCCACAATCAGTGCTCTATCCCCTGCACCACCTAGCTGCCCTAATTTGGGGTTTTCTTGGCAAAGATACAGGAGTTGTTTGTCATTTCCTTCTCCAGTTCATTTTTCAGATGAGAAACTGTGCAAACCCTTTGACCCAACGGTGTTTCTATTGGGCTTATATCCCAAAGAGATCTTAAAGGAAGGAAAGGGACCCACATGTGCAAAAATGTTTGTGGCAGCCCTTTTTGTAGTGGCTAAAAACTGGAAACTGAATGGATGCCCATCGATTGGAGAGTGGCTGAACAAATTATGGTATATGAATGTTATGGAATATTATTGTTCTGTAAGAAACGACCAGCAGGATGATTTCAGAGAGGCCTGGAGAGACTTGCATGAACTGATGCTGAGCAAAATGAACAGAACAAGGAGACCATCGTATATGACAACAAGAAGACTATACAATGATCAATTCTGATTGACATGGCCCTCTTCTACAATGAGATAATTCGGGCAGTTCCAACAATCTTGTGATGAAGAGTGCCATCTACAACCAGAGAGAGGACTATGGGAACTGAGTGTGGTTCACAACATAGCATTTTCACTTCTTTTGTTGTTGTTTGCTTGAAAACCAGTGCTTATGGATAAGTTGATAATGAATCTAAAAGTAATGGAAACATGTAGTTAGCTGGAAACTGTCAAGTTGAGGATAATATGGGCTTAAGATAACAAATATAGGTTATTGAGTACTGCACAAAAAAAAGCTCCCTCCCTTCATCACTGTAGATTCAAATATAAAGTCATATTCTCAAGGAGCTCATATTCTCATTAAGTTAGGATTTTTATAACATTTTCATAGACAATTGAATATAGCATAAATACAAAGTACAGCTATTTTGGAGTAGGAATAAATAATTGGGGGAATCAGAAAAAGCCTTCTGAAGGAGGTATCTCTTGAGCTGAGCCCTGAACTAAGTCAGAAGTTCCTAGGGATGATGGTGGAAAGAGGGAGAATTTCAGGCACAAAGGACAGGCATGAATGTGGGAGATGGAAATATTGTGTATAAGGAACAACAAGAAGGTCAGTTTGACTGGTTTATAAATTGTGAGGAGAAATAAAATATAATTATCCTGGAAAAATAGATTTTAAGACAGATCATTTGTGTTTTACCCTAAAGATACTGAAGATTCTTGAGCATAGAAGAAACTAGATTCAACCTTTGTTTTGGAAATATCACTTTGAAGACTCTGAAGAAAGGATTGTAGAAAGGAGAAATTTTATACAGGTAGACTATTGTATGTATAACTTCAGTAAAGAGGTGATGAAGGTGCGACCAAGGGTGGATATGTTTTAAAAAGAGAAAAAGGGAAAGATATGAGATGCTGAGGAGGTTGGATTAATGAGACTTTGTAAATGATTGTTTATGGAGGTAAAAGAGAGTACAGAGTTGAGAATAACTCTTAAATTGAGAAAAGTGGTAACCAAAAGAATGGGGTTATTCTCAATAGAATAGGAATAGAGGAACATTTAGGAGGAAAGGTGAATTCTGTTTTGGATATGTTGAGTTTGAAGTGCTGACAATTCTATGTCATGACTTCCAGATCTATATATCTGCTTCAATAGCATTAGTGAATTCCCATATTGCATCAGCAACTGTTTATTGAATATATCCAAACTAGTCTTTTTTAAAAATTTTTCCTCATATACAGTATACCACGGTCAATTTCTTTGGATTTGATTGGCCGGACTCCATATCTGGAATATTCTTCCTTTTTACCTTCATCATTCAGAATATTTGCTTCAGAACTCAGATCAGACACCACCTTCTATATAAGGTCTTTCATGATGTAACCAGCTATTAGTTCTCCTCAAATTATCTTGCATATATCTACATGGATACAGAATGGCCCAAAAGTCTTAGTGTGGTTTTAAGCTTTAATTGCTTAATATGCATTTGACAGCTATGTGGCACAGTGGATAGAAAGTTAAGCCTGGATTTAAGAAGACTCATCTTCCTGAATTCAAATCTGGCTTCAGACATTTACTAGCTATGTGACTCTGGGCAAGTCACGTAATCCTGTTTGCCTCAGTTTCCTCATCTGTCAAATGAGCTAGAGAAGGAATAGCAAATCACTCCAGTATTTTTGCCAAGAAAACCCAACTTATGAAGAGTTGGACAAGAATGAAAAATTACTGAATAATGAATATATGTATAAAAATTGTATTATATTGTATAATCACATGCACAGATATGCTGGGAAGTTGACATCAAGGAAAATAAACATGACTTTCCCAACATGTGCCCTTGTGGGGGAATGAGTATTATGTGTACATTTTGTCTCCTCTGGGTAGATTAGAGGCTTTTTGAAAGCAGGATCTGTTTTGGATTTTGTCTTTGAAACTCTGGTGCCTAGTACAATGCCTGACACATAAATACTTGAATAAATACTCATTAATTGATTAAGTGAAGTGGCTTGCCCATGATCTGTTTCCATTGACTTCAAATCCAGTTTTACTTATTGCCTCTCTCTAATATATAAGTATTTTAAAGAAGATGTCAAGTGGGGATGTGTGGTCCATTATAGCAAATCACAGAAGGCCTTTAAGTTTCTATGAAGAAAGAAGAAGGGGCTTAGTCAACATCACCTAGGTAATAAGTATCAGAGATAGAATTTGAGGCTTCTTCTCTCATTTCAAATCCTCCTACTCTTTCCATTACACTGAACTCTCTCTCTCTCTGTCTCTGTCGTCTCTGTCTCTGTGTCTGCCTGTCTGTCTGCCTCTCTCTCTTTCTCCCTCTCTCCCAAAAGCCAGTCTTGTCACATTTAGCATACTAGGTACCCAGAAGGAACAAATTACCCTGAGTCATTCCCACTTGCTATATTCAATAACATCAGTAGCATCTCCAATATTGAATAATACTGAGCCCCCCAGAAGTATCCTTTCTTAGACCAGATGTCTCTGAACATTGAATTTTGATTTTAATTTTGAAAGAAAAGTTATAGCAAATCTGGACAGTATACTAAAAGCAAAGTTATAACCTTACTGACAATGGGTCATATAGTCAAATCTATGCTTGTTCCAATAGAAGAGAAAGTTTGACTATAAAGAAAGCTGAGTGCTTTTGAAATGAAGTGTTGGGGAAGACTTTTGAGAGTCCCTAGCATAGTAAGGAGATCAAATTAATCAATACTTAAAGAAATTAATTCAGGCTATTCACTGAAATGTCAAATACTGAAGATGAAACTTGAATACTTTGATCACATAATGAGAAACAGAAATTTAATGGAAAAAACCTTTATGTTAGTTGGGAAACATTGGAAGCAAAAGGAAAAGGAGACAGCAAAGGATGAGATGGATAGATATTGTCATGGAAAGAACAAATATGAGCTTGAACTAAGAGATAGTGTAAGATAGAAGGACCTGGAGTGTTATGTTTCCTGGAGTTACAAAGATTTGGGCATGACTGAACAACTGAACAATAACAACAAAAACAAATTAAATTTAAATTTTTATCTCAAAAAGAACAGTAAGTACAAAATTATAATATAACCAACATCCTACACATTGCTGCCCAAGTAAATTTCCTTCAACATAGACTGCTTGATCATGCCATTTATCTATACAATAAACTCCAGTATTCTTTCCATTGTCTAGGTTTTAATTGTTCTCCATCCTACTGTAATTTTGGACTATTCACCTAGGTCTTCTGGGGTTGACAGATGAGCTTGATTTTTTCTGAGACTCAGACCTCACCAACACTTTCCCTTCCCCCATTTTCACCATATTTCATAGAATCTCCCTATCTCCCCAGCTTCTCCTATAGGCTTTCCATCACTTATTACGGTTTTCCTCCATTGGAATACATGTTCCTTGAAGACACATCTGTCTTCTTTGTTTGCCTGTACTTAGCACAGTGCATGATTTATTGTAAGTATTTGATAAATGCTTTGTCTGTCTGTCTATTTGGCTATTGATCTAAGATAAACTCCTCTGTTAGTTTACCTGGTCCCAATCTCTTTCCAATCTCTATTGACACTGTTCTTTCCCGCTCTACAAGTCAACTCCCTCTCTGTTCCTCACTTAAAATACTTCATCTCATGATTCCATATGCCTTTACAATAATTGTTTCCCCTTGCCTGGAATGCACTCCCTCTTCCCTTCCTTCTTTCCCTCCCATACATCTGGATTAGATTAGCTCTAAGGCCACTTTCAACTCTAAATCTGTGATCTTTCCCTTAGTGAAGGAATGAAATAAATGTTCTAGATGGAAGACCACATACAAAGAAAAACTTAAAAGAAGATGGGATAGAAAAGGAAGATATTTGTCTCAAAGGTATGATGGAGAAATCCAGAGGCAATGGCTGGCCAAGGGGTCCTTCTTCAATAGAGGCTCTTGGAGGAGTCCTCTTTACTTTTCCCTCCAATCAGAGGGTAGGGGATTCTCATGAAGTGGGAGTTACAGCTGAAGTGATTTTCTGGGATGAAGAGATTCCTTCCTAGAGCAGGATGAGAAGACCAGAAGAATACAGCCAGGTGAGAAATGAAGAGGGGAAAATAGTTTATATTTATATGCCAGTTTACAATTTTCAGTTTGCTTGCATATACATCATTATTTGATCTCCTGAAAACTGTCTGAGATTTGTATTGCAGTAATTATAAATTAGTTATTATTTATTTGTAGTTATATAAACAGAAATTGTTTCTGTTTTGGACAGAAATCCTGGGGGTCTTCCCTTCTCAGACCGATTTTATTTTATTTTTTTGACTAGGTAAAAGAGGTCATTCTTTGCCTCATTTTTACCTAGCCTTAAACGATTAATAGGCATTGCCTCGGACAAACTGAGATGGGGGAAAGATTTTAGCTCAAAAAAGGCTAAGGTCTCCCACTGCATTCAGTGGTCCAGATCTATATATTACCACTAGAACCAGATAGTTTTGGAGAAGAGAGGCGGTGACTTTGCATAGCCTTCCCTCACTTAAATCCAATTAACTTGCAAGTCATGACATATCTTGCCTGATGTCATGGCCCTCCTTAAGAATTAAGGACAAACAATAATAACCCTCCCATACAGTCCTTCTCTTCATTTCAAGCACCATCTTAGAATGTAGAATGTTAGAGACCAGATGTGCTTTTAGAATGTAAAATACCTAATATCACAGTTAAGCCCATAAAATTTAGAATTTCAGAGCTTCAAGGGAAGAACCTTGAAACATGGCAAGACTTTTAAAATCTAGAATATAGAATGTCAGAACCAAGAGGAACCTTTAAACCCCAGAATGCTGGAAAGGGGAGGGACTTTGTAATATAAAACACACACTATTGGATCTGGAAAGGACACTGGTCTAACTCCTTCACTTTATGACAGAAGCCCTGGGTGGACAAGCCAAGCCTTGAATCTGTAACTCTTGACTCCCAGTCCTGGGCTTCTTTGGACACCTGCAGTGAGGGACAGAGCATAAGATCATTATTAATTATCCTTTGTTCTATCTTGGACAAAGACTCTCAACATCAGCTCTCCACATTGTAAACAACTTTACTCTTTGTGGGTTGGTCACAGGCCCCTAGCCCTTCCTTGAAGATACAAGCTGGATTTTTGTTCAGATGCCACCTGGTATGAGTGCCTTGTGCTAAAATCAGCCTTGGTCACAGAATGCCCAGGTGGAAATGTTTAGAATCTTCCTTGGACCTCCCCCTAGAATTGCCTTCTTTCTTTTTCATTTCTTTTTTGGTGAATAGGAAGGGAAATAATTCCAGACACAAGAGGTGCATTTATTTCTAAGCCTGATTTTTTCTCTTTCTAATGTTCTATTAGGAGCAAAGTTGTTTTCTCTAAGGCCCTAACTATAGTTCCCCTTGCTGCAGCAGCTGCTGACAGGCCCATTCAGCCTGGCCAAGCTGATGGGGAATGGAGATTGGAGAGTAAAGAATTACAGAAGGGGTGATTTAATCCCAAAGTCATTACCTAAACGCCCAGATCACTGGGGATTACCACCAATGTAAATGAGATACAGGACAGCCAATGGATCACGGGACCTTTTCTTTAGGACTTCAGCAAATAGAGTCCGATAAGGAAATCTTTGTAATTACATGGAGCTACACTGGTCAATTCTGACTTTTAAATACCCGCTGGGCTGGAGAAAAGAGAGAGGAAAAAAAATCTGCTCTACATATGTTATTTCAGGGTAGTATTAAGTAATTCCTTTTTAATTCTACACAATCAATAGGAGAACAGGAAACCACATGAAAAGATGAGGGCTGACGCTGCGTCCTTTTGTGACTGGTATCACTCCATCATTTTGGGTAATATCATTTCCAAATTAAATTTTATGGTCCATTACTTAGCAGCTCAAACACTTTTCTAATGGAATCTTAAATGGAACTGACTTGCTTTGCGTGGGGTTTGTCTCTCAGTTAAGATGTTATTTAGTTCTAATTATCAGATAATGAACTCAGGAAATTTAATTTTTAATATTTATATGTCAAAAGTCCATTGTACTTTGGCGAGAAGCTTTAAATTAAAAGTTAACACGGGTAGAATACTAATAACAAAAAATATCCCGTTTCAGATAGGGAGGAATTACTGAAGGTTCTCAGGGTAGGTGGTTCTAGGGTTAGACTATTTACTTAGGAACTTGTGTACAGGGTCAGGAGACCTTATGACTACTTGAAAAGACAAAAACCAGAGGATCTTAGTAGCTGCAAGCTCAATATGAATTCAAGGCAAGATAGGGTAATTGGAATAAATAACATGATCTTAGGCCACATTAAGAGAATAGAGTGAGAGAGATTTCTGCTGTCCTTGGTGCTGATCATATCCCATCCAGAATATTAACTTCAATGCTGGGCATATAAGAAGAATATTTTTTTTTAAATGCTGCATGTCCGTAGGAGGGTAATGAGGATTCTGAGAGGATTAGAGTATCCTTGCAGGTCAAGGAGGAAAAAACAAAGGATGTCTAACTTGGAGAAGAGAACACTAATGAAGTCCCAGACATAGTTTCTGTGTTCAAGCATTTGAAGGGATCTGAGCAAGAGAATTAAGTTTGTTTTGCTTGGCCCTAGAAAACAGAACTGGAAGCAAGGGATGAAACATACCTAAGAACAAGCTTCTTAAAATCAGAGCGGTCCCAAAGTGCAGAGAACATCCATGAAGAGTCAGTGAGCATCTTATTGAGATAAGAAACTAAGCATAGGCAATGCAGGCATTTGATTCAGGTATAATACCCAGAAAGGTACATTGAAGGACATATTTTTAATATGCTTTTTTTATGAATGCATGTAATCTGAATTCCAGGAATATCCTGCTTTTTGGGGTCCATAAGGACCTACATTGTTGTTTCAAGTCTCAGTGTGAGAGTTAGAAGGCTCAAACCCTCTTAATGAACAGAAGCACACATTTCATAATTTTCAGAACCTACCAAGGGTACATAACTGTCTTACTCAGGCTATGATTCATGTCACCAGATTGTCTAAACAGTGGAGGAGTACTTCATCAGGGAGTCTGTATTGGCTGTCAGGAAGCTCTGACAGGGAGTTTGTAGTATGCACAGGTTCAGAGGGTTAGAGGACTTCAGTTCTGGGGTTGGATGATCATAGAATCAGAGAGCCCCCAAGTAAAGTAGCATTATGAAATTTAAAAAAAAACAGTGTTTAAATAAGAACATGTGGGCTCAAATGCCAGCTCTATTATTTATTAGCTATGTGAACTTGGGCAAGTCTTTTTCATTTATAACAGGGAGTAATAATATTTGCACTACCTAACAAAAATTATGTGTAGTGCAAACACAATTAATGCATGTAGGATTAGAAGGGAAATAGTTGAACAGGAAAAATATTTGTGTTAAATTTCTCAGATAAGGATCAAGTATTCAAATATATAAGCAATTAATGCATATGTATGTGTATAACATATGTATGTGTATATGTGTGTGTGTGTGTAAAAGGAATGGCTTTTGGTGATATATATATAAGTATATATAAAAATGTGTTCCAAATCACTAATAATAAGAGAAATGCAAATCAAAACAACCCTGAGCCTTCACCTCACACCCTACAAATTGGCAAAGATGTCACAACATGAGAATAGTCAATGTTGTTGAGATTATGGGAAGATAGACACACTAGTGTATTGGAGGGAAAGCTGTAAATCAGTATAACCCTTTTGGAAATCAATTTGGAATTATGCAAATAAAGTGACTAAAATGTCCATACCCTTTGACTTAGAGATTTCATTACTGGGCTTATACCCCAAGGAGGTCATTGATAAGAAGGAAGTCTCCATATACATAAAACTATTTAGAGCAGCACTTTTCGTGAGAGCAAAGAATTGAAAACAAAGTAGATGTCCATCGATTGGGGAACAGCTAAACAAATTGTGGTACATGGATTATAATGAAATATTATTGTGCTGTATGAAATGATGAATGTGATAAATATAGTGAAGCCTGGAAAGATGTATATGAACAGATGCAGAGTGAAGTAAGTATAGCCAAGAAAACAATACATATAATGACTACAGCAATAGAAATGGAAGGAGTAAACACATGCAAAAATCCAAAGTAAATGTTATAAAATTACAAATAACAAATATTGCTTGAAGGAAGAAACATAAGGAGACAGCCCATTCCACTTGGTAGTAGAGATTGGATGTCCACAAATGTACATTGCAAATATTTTCATGCTTTTTGTATGTATAGATCAATTATGATGATTTTGTTTTTTTTTTCCTTTCTGTTATATAGGATGATTCTCTAGGAGGAGAGGAAAATCATGATGATTTTGTTTTTTTTCTTTTCTGTTATATAGGATGATTCTCTAGGAGGAGAGGAAAATCATGATGATTATTTTGAAAAAGTCATAAATAAAATTTTATTTTTAAAAAGTCCTTTGTAAACCTGAAAGTGCTATTGAAACAAGAGACATTTTTATCATTTACTGCAAGCAACAGGGGATTGGGGGGTTTGTCAGAGAATTGAAGATTTAGAGTGAGAAGGAAATTCAAAGAAATTCAGGGGATGTAAATATGTAAACTTGTCTTATAAATATATTGATAAATCTCTCTGTTTCTATCTTGTCTCTGTCTCACTGTCTCTGTGTCTCTCTAATATATTTTAAAATCTTTTTTTAGTCCTTTACATTTTATTTTGTACATATAAAACCACCTTTCTGAGAAGAGTTCTACTTCGTCACCAAAGAAATCCATGACATGCACACAAAAGTTAAAAATCTCTGATCTAATCACTTTTTGAAAGAGGAGATTACAAAAATGTTGTATAGCTGGGTTCAAGTTCAAATCTAGGTCCTTAATCCAAATCCAGAATTCTTCTCAGGGTACTGTGTAGCCTCTCAGCCCAAAATTTAGGTACTAATGAGGTTTCCACAAATGGCATCCCTGCTCTGGTTTGGGGACTAAAGTCAAATCC
>JAJPUD010030739.1:0-12410 GCA_023553655.1 Myrmecobius fasciatus | reverse complement strand
AGAATGAATTAAAGAAAAAAAGAAAGAAAGAAAGAAAGAAAGAAAGAAAGAAAGAATGAAAGAAAGAAAGAAAAAGAAAAAGAAGAAGGAAGGAAGGAAGGAACAAAGTAAGACTTAGAGAGAAAGAAAGAGAGAGAGAGAGAAAGAAAGAAAGAAGGACAGATATAAGGGCTGCACATACATCAAACTATTTACACCAACACTTAATTAGAAGGAAGTATATGTGTATTGACTGGGGATCAGCCAAACAAAGTGTGGCACATGAATTTAATGGGATATTAATGAACTTTAAGAAATGATTATGTCAGATATAGAGAATTAAAGAAAATATAACTTAAAATCAAGTAAAAAGAAGCAGAAACATAAATTGTTTTTATAATCATTAAAACAATGGAAAAAAGATGAAAAATAAAACAATGTTTTCAGCGAAGTGAATATTACAGAATACTGTAAAATTATGGTTAAAAACTTTGGCATCAAAAAAGAGATACAAGAGAGCAACTCCCTCTTCTCTTTGCAGAATCAAAAATCTATGAGTGTGGAACATTATTTATGTTTTATATTACCAATTTACAAAAATTATTTAATGCAATGGCTGTCTGGAAATGATAGAGGGAATGGATTTAGTAGAAAATGGAGGGATTTTGGTAATAATAATGTATTTTTTCATATTTATATATCTATATCTATTTGTATGTATGTAAAAGAAAAGAATTCCAATTCTCTTAACTTGATTCCCTGAGTATATGGGGTAGATCATGAGAAGAAAAAAACAAAAAAAACAAAAAAAAAAACAGGAATCAAAATGTCTCAATTTCATTTTTATAAAATGAAGTGACACCTAATTGTCTCTAAGCTTTCCTCTAGCTTCTATCATTAAATTTTATTAACTGAAATATTAATTTTTGTCTTATAGGTTTATATATCTTCCTTCCTTCCTCCCTTTCTTCCTTTTTTCCTTCTTTCATTTCTTTTCGTTTAATTTGATTATAACACATAGTATTAAGATCATTAACAGGATTGAGTAGCCTTCTGCTATCATGTCTTGAGTGTGATATTCATTGTTGGTTTTTTTTTTCTCTTCCCCTTTAAGTTATGGCAATACATCCCATAAATAGTGGAATTCCAACAGTAAGCACTACAGCATCATTGTGTATCTGCCTTACTTTTGGCAGTTTGCTCTTTGGCTCACTAGGTAATATATTCATTTAAACTTAACTCTCAGATATCCTGACATCAATCTCCCTTCTTCCCTTATCCAATCCAGTACTATATCCTGAAACAGCTGACATAGCAACAGGCAAGTCAGATGCAAACTTGGTTGTTGCAGAAAGACCAAAGGAGAACTCACAAATTCTGTATTGGAATACTCCCTCTCCTTCCTTTCCTCTTTCCTCTTAAATTGTGATTTGGATCTTTTTCATTATTCTGAGTTCTCAAATCTCTGAAGCTTTTATTCTTCTATCCAAAATAAAAGCCTATAGCTTCCCCACCCTCCTGCATTGGCAGCTGAGGTAATAAAATGGAATTGATGTCCAAAAGAATATGCACATTTGGTCCCACATACAGAGTAATTCTCTCAGACATTTTCAAAAGAAAAGTACTTAAAATGTACTATTTAAAAGCCATCATTTACCTCCTTTCAATTCCCATACAATCTTTTATTCAAAGCACTTAAAAGCTTCTCACTGTCTTCTCTTAGATGATCTAGAGAAATACAAGCATATAAATGTGAAATGTGCTCTTTGACTTTCTGCTTTTCTAAGAAATTAGCTATCTTTAATTTGTAGTTAACATAAGAATCTTCTTCCCAGCTCATCTCCCTTTTCTGACATAATCCATCTATATAATCTGATTGATTTTCACCTAAAACATGTACTCTCTTTCTGTTTTCCTGTTTCTGGATTTTAGGCCCTCATGCCCCAAAGAAAACATCCTCTATATTATAAGTGCCTGATTCTCTTGTCTCTCTGACAGACTGTCATTAAGTATAAGGCTTATGTTTTCTTCTTTATTAATGTTCTGAGTCAATGGTAAGCAACTTACTTAGTCTGAATTTCATCTAGTGGCAAGATATAGTAAAGGGCTATCCTTAGCATCAGAAAGATTTGGATTCAACAGCTGCTTTTTGCATTTACTGTTTATCTGTCCATGGGCAAGTTGCTTAAAATTTTTCATCTGCAAAATAAGCATAATCTTGGGAGGATTATTTCTTTTCCATGATAATGAGTTTTGGGTAATATGATGTATGTGCAACACTTAATAAATGGTAAAAGTTCTATGTAAATGTCACTTATTCTTATTTGACAAATGAGGTTAATAATCATGTTCTCTACACCTTCAAGGTTTATTATGAAAATTGACTAAGGTAATATATAAGGAAGAGATTTAAATGAATACATCTATACAAATATAAAGTAATATTTTAATCATCATTGTTTTTATTATTATTATTTATAGAAGAGGTTATTTGGACTCAATGTCCTTAAGCCTCTAAATAGTGGCATTGGGACACCTTACTTGAATTTCAAAAAAAATATTTCAGAAGTGAATGAAGGGCACTGGCAATTTTTCAGGAATATGCAAAGCCCTGCTAACTCCTGTAAGTGTTGTGTTTCATGATATACACAGGTCACATTATTAAAAGTTATTGTACTCCCTGAACTAAAAGCTGTTGTTTAGTCTTTCCAGTCATATCTGATTCTTGATGACCTCATATGGTATTTTACTGGCAGAGATACTGCAATGGTTTGATATTTCTTTCTCCAGCTCATTTTACAGATAAAGAAACTGAGATAAACAGGATAAGTAACTTGCCTAGGATCACAGCTTGTAAGTATCTGAGACCAGATATAAACTCAAGAAGATGAGTCTTCCTGTCTCCAGGTTTAGAGCTATATCTGCTTTGCAATATAGTTTCCCCAGAACTAAAAATGCCAATGGAAGAAACAAACAAACAAACAAACAAACAAGCAAGAAAACAAAGAGTCTGCTCATAAAAGATTTGCAAAGACAAATAAGAGAGATAGAAGAAAAAATAAGAAAAGAAACAAGAAGTATACAAGATAGAGTCAACAACTTGGAAAAGGAAGGAAAAAATGTACTAAAATAAATAATTCCTTAAGAAATACAATTGGCTAAATGGAAAAAAAATCACTGAAGAAAACAACCATTTGAAAAGTAGAGTTAATCAAGTGGGAAAAGATACAAAATCTAACTGAAGAAAATTAGACTTTAAAAACTAAAGGGCAAACTTGTCAAGTATTTCAACATTATTAACATGTAGTGGACTTCCTGCCATCTAGGGGAGGGGAGAGGACTGGGGGTAAAATTTGTAATGGAAAGCTTTGTAAAGATCAATGCTGGGGAACTACCCATACATACATTATACAAATAAAAAGCTTTAATAAAAAAAATTATAATAATAAATAAATAAAAAGGTACAAAAAAAACTAAAGTGCAGAAAATGAAAGCTAATTATGTTATAAAATATTAAGAAGGGGAAAAAGTGAGAGGAAGGGAGGGAAAAATTGGAACACAGGTTTTACAAGGGTCAATGTTGAAAAATTTTCCTTGCACAGTTTTTTTTTTATTAAAGCTTTTTATTTACAGAACATATGAATAATTTTTCTACATTGACCATTGCAAAATTTTCTGTTCCAAAATTTCCCTCATTCCACCAAACCCCTCCCCTAGATAAGTAGTCTAATGCATGTTAAATATGTTAAAATATGTGATAAATCCAATATGTGTATACATATTTATATAATTATCTTGGTGCACAAGAAAAATCAGATCTAGAAAGAAGAAAAAACATAAGAAGGAAAACAAAATACTTGCATATATTTTGAAAATAAAAATTTCAATAAAAAAGAATCAATCAAAGAAATGAAAATGAACAAAACAATTGAAGAAAATATAAAATACCACCAGGTATTTTATCCAGGAGAGATAATTTGAAAATTATCAGTCTACCCAAAACCCATGACCAAAAAACGTGTCTGAGTAGCATTCTTCAAGAGATCATCAAGGAAAACTTCCCTGATATACTAGAACCAGCAGGGGAAATAATCACTGAAAGAATATATTAATCATCTACACAAAGAAATGTCACTGGGAAAACAAGAAGGAACATTGCTGAAAAAGTCCTGAATGTAACCTTAAAGAAAATATTGCCAGCTGCCATGCAAAAACAATTCAACTATCAAGGCACAACAATCAGGATTATCCAGCATCTGACAGCTTGTACAATACAGATTCATGGACTTGAAATAACATATTCTAGAAGACAAAAGATCTGGGATTACAAACAAGAAGTAACTGACCAGCAAGATTATGCTTCATCTTTCAAGGAATGTGATAGATCTTCAATGAAGTATGAGCCTTTTTTACTATTGCAAAAAAAAAAAAAAACAGAACTAAGGAGGAACAGAGCCAAGATGGCTGAGTGAAGACATGACTCTCTGTGTCCTCCTCTAACCTTCTCTCAAACCAACAGCAGAGTAAGCCTCTGAACTAATCTTTAAGTCAAGAACCCACAAAACTTTGGACTACAAAACATTCCTCACAAAAGTTACACTGGAAAAGCTCCAGTGCAGGTCAGTTTCAGTCAGGCAGGAAGTCTGGCAGTTTGCTATGCCCAGCTCTGAGAGACAAGGCAGGAAACTGGGCAGGACCCAGCACGGCAGATTCTAAACACCTGGCGAGTCTATCTGAGGCTCTTGGGACACCCTGCCCAGATTGCGGGCAGGTGCTTTGGCATATCTGCCTTTTGTAAAAGGCAGATTGTAACTCACTGCAAACCAGGCCAAGCATGGATTGCCCAGCACTGAAAGTTAATTAGGCGAAATGCCCCATGGCAAATTACCACAGCCACTGCTTCTCTGCTTTAAACAGACCCACAGCTTTTTAAAAAATGAGTAAGAAACGGAAAAGAGCTCTCACCATAGACAGCTTTTATGGAGAGAAAGAAGGGCAGACCCCAGATCCTGAGGTTCCTATAGGCAAAGCAACTCCAGAGGAAGCCACAAATAGAGACATGACCCGGTC
This sequence comes from Myrmecobius fasciatus, assembly GCA_023553655.1. Taxonomy (NCBI): domain Eukaryota; kingdom Metazoa; phylum Chordata; class Mammalia; order Dasyuromorphia; family Myrmecobiidae; genus Myrmecobius; species Myrmecobius fasciatus. Next base: position 7,361 of record JAJPUD010030739.1, on the reverse strand, counting down.
CCCCTTTCACAAGGCTTTCCAGAAAGACTTCATAAAAGAATCTCAAAAGAGAGTTAGATTAGAAATGGGGAAATGAATTGAGATCAGTGCAAGAAGTATACAATTCCCTCCAAAAGAGATATGATAAAGACTCCAATTTACTGAAAAACAAAATTGGTAAAAAGAAAAAAGACAACAATGAATGGAAAAACAAAACTGTTGAAGTGGAAAAAGTATGCAATGAACAAATTGGTCAGTTACAAAAAGAACTTAAAAAGGTAACTGAAAAAAAATACATTAAAAATTAGAATTGAACAAATGGAAATGAATGACTCAATAAGACTTCAAGAATCAGTCAAACAAAAACCAGAAAAAAAAATAGAAGAAAATATGAAATATCTCCTAGGAAAAACAAGTGACTTGAAAAATAGATTTAAGAGTGACAATCTAAGGATTGTTGGACTTCCTGAAAGCCATTATGAAAAAAAAAAGAATCTAAACACTGTCTTCGAGGAAATCTTGAAAGAAAACTGCCGTGATGTTTTAGAATCAGATGGCAAAATCACCATCGAAAGAATTCACTAATCACCTCCTAAAAGAGACCTCAAAATTAAATCCCAAAGGAATATCATGGCTAAATTTCAGGATTATCACACCAAGGAAAAGATATTGCTAGCAGCTAGAAAGAAACAATTCAAATACTGAGGAACTATAATTAGAGTCACACAAGATCTGTCAGCCTCCACATTGAAGGATCGAAAGGCCTGGAACCAGATATTCTGAAAGGCAAAGGAACTTGGATTAAAACCAAAAATAACCTATCCCCCTAGAATAAGCATAATTTTCCAGGAGAAAAGATGGACATTTAATGATATAGGTGAATTTCACCTATTTCTAATGAAAAGACCAGATTCTAAACTAAAAATCTGACCTCCAACCACAGAACTCAAGAGAAGCATGAAAAGGTAAAAAGTAAATAACTCTTGAGAACTATATTTCTATTATGAGTATAGTTAAAGAATAGGGGTAAAATTTGATATTACTTTGATAATATGAAAAATAAACTAAAGGTGGAAAGGCTATCATACTGGTAAAAAGAGGGAAAAGGTGGTAAAATAAGGTTTAAAAAAGGAGGTAAAAATAAAGTAAAATCTCATGAAGAGGCAAACAAAACCCAATATAATTGAAGGGAAGAAAGGAGGGAGATGAGCATTGTAAATCTTACTCTTATCAGATTGCGATCTAAAAGAGTATATCAGAGACACATTTGGTTTCATAGAGAAACTTGTCCTTTCTTATAAGGAAGTTGGAGGGAAAGGAGAAAAAGAACGGGATAGACTAACAGAAGGGAAAATAGAAGAATCAGGGGAAATGAGTAAAAGAGCAGGAGGGGCTTCAAAGGGGGAGGACTGTTTGGGAGAGGTGGTCATCAAAAGCAAAATACTGGGGAGGGGAGAAGGGAGAAAGGTAAAAGGAAAGAGAAAAACATAACTTGGGTAAATAAGATGGCAGGAAATACAGAATTAGTTACTTTAACTGTGACTGTGAATGGGATGAACTCTCCCATAAAACAGAAAGGGAAAGCAGACTGGTTTAAAAACCAGAATCCAAAAATATTTTGTTTACAAGAAACACATCTAAAGCATAGTGACACATATAGGATGAAGGTAAAAGGCTGGAGCAGAATCTATTATGTTTCAGGTGAACAACAATAACAACAAAAAAAGCAGGTTTAGCAATCCTGATCTCAGATCAAGTAAAAGCAAAGATAAATCTAATTAAAAGAGATGAGGAAGGAAACTATATTTTACTAAAGGGTACCATAGATAATGAAGCGGTATCAATACTAAACATATATGCACCAAGTGGTATAGCATGCAAATTCCTAGAGAAGAAACTAACAGAGATGCAAGAAGAAACAAGACAGCAAAACTATACTAGTGGGGGATCTCAACCTTGCTCTCTCAGAATTAGATAAATCAGACCACAAAATAAATAAGAAAGAAGTTAATGAGATAAACATAATGTTAGAAAAGTTAGGTATGATAGATCGCTGGAGAAAACTGAATGGAGACAGTAATGAGTTTACTTTGTTCTCAGTGGTTCATGGAATTTATATAAAAATTTACCATGTGTTAGGGCATAAAAACCTCAAAATCAAATGCAGAAATGAAAAAATAGTAAATGCATCTTTTTCCAGATCATGATGCAATAAAAATCACATGCAGTATAAGGCAGGAGAAAATAGACCAAAAGTTAATTAGAAATTAAATAATCTAATCCTAAAGGATGGGTGAAAGAGCAAATCATAGACACAATCAATAATTGCATCCAGGAGAATGAGAATAATGAGACAACATATCAAAATTTGTGCAAAAGGTCCAAAGCAGTTATAAGGGGTAATTTTATATCTCTAGATGCTTACTTGTATAAAATAGGCAAAGAGAAGACCAATTAAATGGTTTTACAATTTAAAAAAAACTAGAAAAAGAACAAATTAAAAACCCTCAATTAAATACCAAATCAGAAATTCTACAAATAAAAGGAAAGATTAATAAAATTGAAAATAAAAAAACTATTGAATTAACAAATAAAATTAAGAGTTGATTTTATGAAAAAAACAACAAAATAGATAAATCTTTAGTTAATTTGATTAGAAAAAGGAAAGAGGAAAATCAAAATTTTAGTCTCAAAAATGATAAGGAAGAACTTCCCTCCAATGAAGAGGAAATTAGAGTAATAATAAGGAATTACTTAGCCCAACTTTATGCCAATAAATTTGATCATCTAAATGAAATAGAGGAATATCTACAAAAATATGGACTGCCCAGGTTAACAGAAGAGGAAATAAATTATTTAACTAGCCCCATTTTAGAAAAAGAAATAGAACAATCTATTAATCAACTTCCTAAGAAAAAATCTTAAAGGAAGGAAAGGGACCCACATGTGCAAGAATGTTTGTGGCAGCCCTTTTGGTAGTGGCTAGAAACTAGAAGCATTTTTGGATGCCCATCAATTGAAGAATGGCTGAATAAATTATGGTATATGAATGTTATGGAATATTATTGTTCTATAAGAAACGACCAGCAAGATGATTTCAGAGAGGCCTAGAGAAACTTGCATGAACTGATGCTGAGCGAAATGAGCAGGACCAGGAGATCATTATACACGGCAACAATAAAACTATATGATGATCAATTCTGATTGACATGACTCTCTTCAACAATGAAATGCTTTAAACCAGTTCCAATTGGTCAGTGAAGAAGGCCATATACACCCAGAGTCAGGGTATGAAATGTGGACCACAATATAACATTTTCATGCTCTCTATTGATTTTTGCTTGCATTGTGTTTCCTTTCTCAGATTTTTTTTCTAGCAGATATAAATTTTCTTGCACAGTAAGATAAGTGTGGAAATATGCATACATATATTTGATTTGTCAAATATTTTAATATAATTAACATGTAGTGGACTTCCAGCCATATAAGGGAGGGGTGGAGACTGGGGGGGGGATTTGTAAAGGATAGCTTTGTAAGGGTCAGTGTTGAAGAATTACCCATACATATGTTTTGCAAATAAAAAGCTTTAATTAAAAAAATGGAACTAAATAGAAAATCTGATCTCCAAACACACGAGCAAAGAGAATGATAGAAAGGTAAGCAGGGAATAATTATTTAATTAAAAATTAAACTGTCTACATTTTTAGATGGAAAATGATATCTATAACTCTTGAAATGAATATCTGTATTTGGGATAATTATAGAGAATACATTGATGGAGTATGTGGTTGTGAATGGACTCTGATGTGATGATATTAAAGACAAAGCTATTAAGTGGGAAAAGGATTGTACTTGAAGAAGAGGAAAAACAAGGTAAAATGGGACAAATGAGAACACATGAAGAGGCACAAAAGAACTATGAAAATAGAAGGAAAAAAAGGAGGGGGATGAACATTCTCTGAAGCTTAATCTCGTCACTTTCGCTTCAAAGAGGGAACAACTTAATCACTCAGTTGAATATGGAAATTTATTTTACCCTATAAGAAAGTAGAAAAAAAGGAAAAGATAAAGGAGGGGCTGGTGCAGAAATGCTGAGAAAGGGTTAAGGAGGGGTAAAATAGAAACAAAACACTCTTAAGGAGGGCCAGGATGGAAAGAGACAACAAAAGTAAATACAGGAGAGAAAATAGGATGGAGGGAAATATAGAGCTGGTAATCATATCTGTGAATGCAAATATGATGAACCCTCCCATAAAATGGAAGTGAGTAGCAGAATGGATGAAAAAAAACAGAATCCTAAAATATGTTGCCTACAAGAAATGAATCTGAGACTGAGCAATACAAACAATTGCGATAGGTCTTTTTTTGCTTCTTCATGAGATGTAATTTACCCCATTAGATTCAGTTTCCTCTTTTTTACAGCAGTCTCCTTTCCTCTTTTTTATATCATCATAATAAAATCAAATTATATCTGCACCCTCTAAGTATGTCTATAACATAGATACAGATCTCAAGAGTTAAACAAATCATCTTCCTATATAGGGATATGTGTTTAACTTTTAAAAGAATGTTATTTTTTTCCTTCATTTTTACCTTTTTATGCCTCTCCTGAATTCTGAATTTGAAGACCAAATTTTCTATTCAGTGCTGGTCTTTTCATCAGAAATAGATGAAATTCATTCAATGAAATTTCATTGAATGTCCATCTTTTCCCCTGAAAGATTATGGTCAGTTTTGTTGATTCTTGGCTGCAATCCAAGTTCCTTTGCTTTCCAGAATATCAGATTCCAGGCTGTTCAATCCTTTAAAATGGAAGCTGCTAGGTCCTGTGTAATCACTACTGTAGCTCCTCAGTATTTGAATTGTTTCTTTCTGGCAGCTTGCAATATTTTCTCCTTAATTTGATAATTCTGAAATTTAGCTATCATGTTACTTGGACTTTTCATTTGGAGGACTCTTACAATTGGTGAACAGTGAATTCTTTTGATGGCTATTTTACTCTTTGATTCTAGGATATCTGAGAATTTTTCCTTGATGATTTTTTGAAAGATCATGGTTAGACGCTTTTATTCATTATGGTTTTTAGTAAATACAAGAATTCTTACATTATTTCTCCTAGATCTGTTTTCCAGGTCAGTTGTTTTTTCAATAAGGTAGTTTATATTTTTCTATTATTTCATTTTTTGGCTTTTTTTTTACTTATTCTTGATGTCTCATTGTGTCATTCACTTCCATTTGTTCAATTCTAATGTTTAGTGAATTATTTTCTTCAGTTAGTTTTTTTTTAGTTTTTTAAATTTCCTTTTGCATTTGACCAATTGAACTTTTATATGAACTATTTTGTTCATTATATTTTTTCCATTTCACAGATTTTGTTTTTTCAATGAATTGGTTTCTTTTTCATATCTATTTTGTAATGAGTTATATGCTTTTTCCATTTCATCAAATCTAATTTTAAGGGGATTTTCTTCATATAATTTCTTGTTTTCCTTTTCCATACCCTCTTGCAAAAATTGCATTCCCTTTCCTCATTTTTCTTCGAATTCTATTTTAAGATCCTTTTTGAATTCTTCAAAAAGAGCCCTGTGAAATGGGGGCCAACTCATATCACCCTTTAGGATTTTATCTGCAGCTAATTTGGCTTTAGGATCCTCAGGATTGGAGATCTGTTCTTATCTTTCCCCATAAAAGTTGTCTATTGTAAGAATTCTTTTTGCTTGTTTGCTCATTTTTTTTAAAGATTGGGGTCTACTCTTAAGTCAAAGGGGTGATAACCTCTTTAGTTTGCCTTGGGGCTGGTGCTTCTGACTGACTTATGATGTTGGGTAGGCACAGCCAGGTCCAAGATTCTTCTTGGACTTAGTTGTCAAAATTTTCCTTTTGTATTTGCTTTTCGATGTCTTGCAGCAAATCTTCTGAACCACCAGCTTGCAACCAGAACAGAGTAGCCTAAGAGTCTCACAATAGATTCCACAATGTGTGGATGCTGCAACACTTTTCCTGGGGCTCCTTGCCCTGTAGTTTGGGTTCAGCAGCCTCTCCCCTACCCAATAGAAACAGATATTTTCTTCCAAAATATCTTTTTCTGGAAATTTGTTGAACTCCAAATATTTGTTGAGTTCTGTCACTCCAAAATCAGTTCAGAGGCTTAATGTGCTGCTGATCTGAGTGAAACCCAGAAGAGGTCAGATAGAGAAGTACCTATTCTCACAACAAAATACACGAGAAAAACACTAGGGAGTTTAATAGAATCCTTGAAAAAATAGATATGATAGGTCCATGGAAAAAATTGAATAAAAAAAAAGAATACACCATTTTCTAGGCAATACATGCCACCTACACAAAAAAATGAGCATGTGTTAGGGCACTAAAAATCTCACTATTAAATACAGAAAGGCACAAATAGTAAAGGCTTCCTTTTCAGACTACAATACAATAAAAATTCTATTCAATAAAGGGCCAGGGAAAGATAAACTAAAAAGCAGTTGGAAGTAAAATAATCTAATTCTTAAGAATAACTGGGTCAAACGACAAATCACAGAAACAATACATTATTTCATCCAAGAGAATAATGAGACAATATATAGATGAAGCCAATGGAGTTCTTAGGGGGGATTTTATATCTCTAAATAGTTACATAAATAAAATAGAGAAAGAAGAGATCAATGGATTTGGCAAGCAACTAAAAAAGCTTGAAAAATAATAAACTAAAACTCCCAATTAAATATTAAATTTTAGAAATTCTGAAATACAAAAGAGATGAATAAAATTGAAAAAAACTATTGAACTAATTAATAAAACAAAGGCATGATTAAAAAATAATAACATAAAGTTTCATTTAATTTGATTAGAAAAAGGAAAGAAAAGAAAAAGCAAATTACTATCATCAAAAATGAAGTGGGTGACATTAATATCAGTAACAAAAAAAAATTAAAGCAGTAATTAGGAACAATTTTATCCAAGTGTATGCCAGAAAGTTTAACAATTGAATTAGAGTGAGTGAATATTTAGAAAAAATTAAAAATTGCCCAGATTAACAGAAGAGGAAATAAATAACTTATATAGTCCTACTTTAGAAAAAGAAATTGAACAAGCCATCATTAAACTCCCTAAGAAAAAACCATCAGAACCAGATGGATTTAAAAGTGAAATCTAGGAAACATTTAAAGAACAAATAATTCCAATCCTATATAAACAGCTTGAAAAAATTAGATAAAGGAGTCCTGCTAAAGTCATTCTATAACAGAAATATAGAACTGATACACAAGGAAGAGCCAAAAAAGAGAAACAAATTTTAGAGACTAATATCCTTAATGGATATTCAAGGAAAATTTTTAAACAAAATATTAAGAAAGACATTACAAATTATCAGCAGGATAATA
>JAJPUD010030738.1:7500-12983 GCA_023553655.1 Myrmecobius fasciatus | reverse complement strand
GGTCTCCCTGTGCTGCAGTCTGGGTTCAGTAGGCCACCCCCTGCCCCATTAAAACAGATCTGTTTTGAGGTTCTTCCAGAGTATCTTCTTCTAGAATCGTGTTGTTCTCCGGATATTGTGGATTTTTTTGCTTCAGAATCAGTCTAGAGGCTTCATATTTTGTTGGTTTGAGGGGAGGTTAGAGGAGGTTACACAGAATCCTGTCTGATCTCCGCCACCATGGCTCCACCCCCGGAAGGAAGTCTCTTTTGAGGTTCTTTACGCAATCTTCCAGAACGGCCGTTTGAAAAAGTGACCAGTGATGGTCTTTAATACCTTCTTCTGGTATTTTGTCTAAAGGAACCTCAGGATTTGGGGTCAACGCTTCTTTTCCTTGATAAAAGCTGTCTATGGTGAGAGCTCTCTTTTGCTTCTTCATTTTTTTTTTTAGACAGCGTGGATATCTCTTTAAGGTAGGAAAAAAAAAAACATGATAAAAATATAAAAAAAGAGTCAAGCTTTCACAAATATTCTAGAGAAGGCCACTAAAGCCTCACACCTAACTAAAAGAACCTAAGAAACTTATTATTTTTGTTTTGTTTTGCTTGCTGACTCTAATAAAAGCATTCTATTGGGAAGAGCAAATACATAATAAAGGTCTTCCTTCCAAGTAGGTCACAGTATGCCTTGAGAACTTTTCATTGTTGTTTTTGTTATACTTCTTTCCCTCCCTCCCTCCTCCCACTATCTAGTTTACTGCCTGACACACAGTAGTTATTTAATAAATGTTTGATGTTATTATTTTAGAAGATTCTTTAATAGAAGCAACAACTGAAATACTATTTAACAATCTGATTTTTAATATCTTTTAAGACATAAAACAGAGGTATGTTCATCCAACTATGGCATGAAGAATGATTAGATACATTCAGTTCAAATACAGAGTAACTAAAGCATAATCTTAGGGAAAAAAACATTAGCTCCTGAAGAGGGAAGTAGGTCATAAGGAAAGGCTTCATGGCAAAAATGGACTCAGAAAAATCTAGAAAGAAGCCAGGAAAGCTATGGAGTTAGTGGTGGTGAGTAAGGAAAACATTCCACACTTAAGGGACAAATGGCACAAAAGTCAGAGGGCCAAAAAATTAAGTATTAGATGGGAGCAACTGTAAGAAAGCCAGTGGTTCTGCACCAATAGAGTACATGGAACAGAATAAATTTTAAGATTAAAAGATAGGAAGAGGTGAGCTTATAAAGAATTCTAAATGCCAAATGGAAGTCATTATGTGGAATCTTGGAGGTAAAAGGGAATAATTGGTGTCCACTAAGCATTTGGATTGATATACTCAGTCCTATATCACTTGAACAGCTGTGTGTAAATGATGGCTGGGAGAGAAGAGAAAATTGCAAAATTCCAAATTAAAGGTGCTGGTTTGAACAACAGTGGCTAACTATAATGGTTACTATATGAGTGGGAGCAACAGGAGATATGAGGGGTGTTGTGAAAGTAGAAAGAAGGCCTGTCATATATTTGAGTAAGAGGGCTTCTGCATATTGAACCCATTTATTCTATTACTCCTTTTCTTCATGGCCATGGAGAGAAACTGGGAGTGGGGATATTCTTTGTATGAACATGAAACTGTGACATGCTTGTCCCCATCATACTTCCAATGTCTCAGCTTCATTATTTCATTTACCTCACAAAAGGCCAACACGATGTTAGAATAGATTGTCTATTATTGTAGTTATGAGTATAATTCCCCAGGAGGCTATAAGTTTTCTAAGGACAGAAGCAAGATCTATTTCATCTTTGCAATTCCCTGAGTGTCTAGTGCAACCCATAGGAGGTAGTTAATGTTTGTGAGATTAAACAGATGAATGCATGGAAAATGTACCAAAAGCTTTCTACCATAGTATATCATAGAGAAAAAAATTTGCATATGAAGAGTTTATCTTAAACCTAATTTAAGGGCCCTTACCACATCTCTTTGCTTTAAAGACAGTAACCTGATATGTGACATAAAAAAGAAATGAGTAATTATGAGGTCCCCATGCACGGTATGCTCCAAAGCCATATATTTTTGAATATCTGGCAATGATATCTCAATAACCATGATGTTGTGGATAAGCTATGTGATTCATTTCCATGCAGCAGGACATGTAACAGAACTGGACAACTCCAACGCCCAGGCATTTTATTCCTAATATTCTCCAAAAGTTACCATCTCTGCAAATTTAAAAGTATCAAAATGGCACCTCTTTTTAAATGGATTTTCTTGCTATAAAAGTGTCTGTGTGCCAGAGAAACTACTTAGACCATAATGATCAGAAAATAAATTCTGATAGCATTCTGTAGGCCCATATATCACCAGACTAAGATAGTTTTCTATGTTCAGTGTGTAAGTAAGCCATTAATTCTGCCAATATAAAACACTTTTTACCACAAATTTCTTTAAGCTAGCAACATATAGTGGCCCTAAGTGAGCACTATCTAAATGAAACTATAAAATGAAACTATCTATCTCATTTCCAGGAAGAAATATGTCCTCAGATGGAAGGAGAGACCACCCAGTCCTGCCAGTGGTCATCAGCAGTCAATGTCAGGAACCGATATATCTATGTGGCCCAGCCATTCCTGAGCAGAATTCTCATAATAGATGTACAAACTCAGAAAGTCCAGCAGGTATGTATAAGTTTACAGTGATTTGCAGGAACCTTCAAGTATATTGACAGCTCTGAGATTGTAGGAATATCAGTATGGCATAATGGAAATTAGATATGGAATGAGAGAATCTGGGTCCAATGCTTAATCTTGAACTTTGAAAGGTGCTCAATAAAGTACTTGGCACATAATAGGCACTATATAAATACTTATTCTCTTGCTCTTCCCTCTCCTTCTCTTGTTATTGTTTACTATGGAAGAGAATTTTCAATCCTAAATTAACTTCAATCCCCATCCAATGAGCTTTCCAGTCTAAACAGATTTGTTATATTTAGCAGAGGTTGGAGGCTAAAGCTATATTCTGAGAAGTTATGAGTATTTAAGAGTTAAGACCTTCTCTGTTTGCTCCATAGTTACTAGCTTTCATGGATCCCCCAAACATGATGACATATAAGTAGATCTGCATTGCAAAGGCATGTGTCAGGAAGCAGGAAGGCCAGAGGAAGATGAACTTGGACCTGTTTTTTAGTTTAGCTTTGTTTTGTTTGATGGTCATCAGACCAAACCAAGGAAAATCCTATCTGTAAGGATTTCTCATTTAGCTTATACGTAAAGAAAATTCATGTGTATTGATTCCTGATAATATAATTGTTTGGAAAACATTACCAGTTTGTCAAAATGTGCACAGTTTTAAAGGCAAAATATCACACGTTCAATGTTATAATGTGCTTAGCTCAATTGTTTTCATGTCCTAGTAGGTGCCCAGAGTGATTGATCTGATAAGAGCTCTATAAATTTTACAGAATGAGAAATCCTCAGAAATTGATAGCTATACAAGACTTATATTATACATCAGATTATTGAAATGAGCTTTAGGTTCAGAATGATTAAAATAAATATTACTGTGCTCAGGAACTGGAGTCTCTAGGGTTTCCTAGTGGCCTATATTGAGGAGACTTGTATAGTTTCAAGGTTGGGCCAAGTTTGAATGTTGCTTATAGGTAGGAAGACCTCCCTCTCCTCTCATTAAATCAAGCCAAGTTGGTATGAAAACATAACACTTCAGTTTGAGAAACTATAATCTCAAATGGGCAAGCAAGCCAAGATGAATGGCCACCTGGGAATTCATTCCCAGCCATTCAGTATGCTTAGTGGAAATTATTTATTCATAATTCGAACCAATCTGTTTTGAGGGCATGCCCTAAGAGGGAAATCTTAGAACCCTGTATCCTGAGACTTATTCTCTAGTTATCACTGGCAGGGATTAAAAAGGTTTTCCCCATCAGGTTCAATAATGCAATCTGGGAGAAATTAAGAAATATTGATACAAAATTCCTGGAATTCAGGTCCCTATCAACTCCTTCATTCTCTTCCTGGCAACTGTGGATCAGTATATGGAAGGAAGAATCTCCTTCCAACTAGAGCTATTCAGAACTAGCAGAAGTCTGATTTCTCTATTATTGGTAAGAATTTGGGCAGAGGCTGGCTGAATGCCTACCTCTCAGAAATGCCAAAATAGGGATTCTTCCTTCATAGAGAGGAAGGTTGGACTAAAGTCCTTGACAACACTGAGATTATGGGAGTATCAGTATGGTATAATGGAAAGTAGATAAGGAATGAGTGGACCTGGGTCCAATGCTTAATCTTGGACTGTTGACTTCAACTTGGCTCTGCTACTTACAACCTATGTGAATCTGGGCAAATCACTCAACTATCCTGAGTTTCATTTTCCTAATCTGTAAAATAAAGTCATTAAATGGTCCCTATAACTCTGAATTTATGATAACTGTAATTCTACAAACATTTATGGTCCCTATACTACTCATCTATAAAAGGTGAGGGTCAAATGTTCCAAGATCCCTCTAGCTCCAAATTCTATAATATCCTTTCAACAAGAACTTCAGTAGCAGAGCTCCATGAAAAACTAAGAGTAGAGGGTCCTCTCTAGGAGAATAAGTTCCTTCACACAGAAGGTTTCTTATATCTGAATACTGGTATGAAATCTGTTCTATGAAGCCTATGCTAACGTGGTACTAGTCTCCCCAAGGAAATACTGAACAAGCTGAGGCTGAAAATGCTACAATATAAATTCATGAGTTTTTGTCAATTGAAGGAAACGACAAAATTAGCAAAAATTAGAGCTGGAAAATAAATTAGAGTTATCTCTCATTTATAGAAGAATATTCTGATGTCCAAAGAGCTGTTAACCCCTGCTTCTCATATAACCATGATGGTAATATTGTCCCAATTTTCAGATAGGAAAACTGAGGCCTAAAAAGGGGACATAACTTACTCACAATTTCACAGCCAATCAGTGGCACAAATGAGAACAGAATACCTTCCTTTTGACTCCTGCTTTGCTGCTCTTTCTCCTACACCATTATGCCTGTTAGAAGGGAGACTTCACCTGGTTTCTAAGTTGGTTTTTAAGTCACTAGTGACCAAAATGTTGCTTCATTTTTCAAGGCCATAGGTGTGGACTCACTACCAGCTAAGCTGCTCTATGACAAGTCGCATGATCAAGTGTGGGTTCTAAGCTGGGGAGATATGCAGAAGTCCCAACCAAGCCTTCAGGTACACTTCTAAAATCCCTATATAGTTGTTTGGAAAGATAATGTAGTTCTTTGGCTGTGTTTCAAGAGGGAAATAGCTACTCTACTCCCTGATTTCTCTTTCTCTTTTTCTTTCTCTTTTCTGCTTTTGCCTTTTCTCACTCTTCTTCATTTCTCCTTTTGTCCCTAACTTTATTTAACTCATCTTTTCTCCTTGCTCCTGTTATTTCTCCCTTTATTCCTTTATTTTTCCTCTTCTCCCATTTTCTTCTACTCTCCAAATTCCTATTTTT
>JAJPUD010030738.1:0-5000 GCA_023553655.1 Myrmecobius fasciatus | reverse complement strand
CAGCTCCTTTTTTTATTAAAGCTTTTTATTTGTATAACATATGTATGGGTAGTTCCTCAGCATTGATCTTTAAAAAGCTTTCCATTACAAATTTTATCCCCAGTCCCCTCCCCTCCCCTAGATGGCAGGAAGTCCACTACATGTAAATTATGTTGAAATACTTGAAAAGTTATGCAAGAAAAATGCTATCTACAAGAAAAAAAGAAAATCAGAGAAAGGAAACACAATGCAAGCAAATATCAATAGAGAGCATGAAAATGTTATGTTGTGGTCCATATTTCATATCCCTCTCTCTGGGTGTATATGGTTTTCTTCAGTGAACAATTGGAACTGGTTTGAGACAATTCTTTGTTGCAGAGAGCCATGTCCATCAGAATTGATCATCATGTAATACTGTTGTTGCTGTGTATAATGATCTCCAGGTTCTGCTCGTTTCACTCAGCATCAGTTCATGCAAGTCTCTCCAGGCCTCTCTGAAACCTTCCTGCTGGTCGTTTCTTACAAAACAATAATATTCCATAACATTCATATGCCATAATTTATTCAGCCACTCTCCAATTGATGGGCATCCATTCAGTTTCCAGTTTCTAGCCACTACAGAAAGGGCTGCCACAAACATTCTTGCACATGAGGTTCCCTTTCCCTCCTCTAAGATCTCTTTGGGATATAGGCCCAATAGAAACACTGCTGAGTCAAAGGGTATGCACAGTTTGATCACTGTTTGAGCATAGTTCCAAATTGCTCTCCAGAATGGTTGGATCCATTCACAGTTCCACCAACAATGTATTAGAGTCCCAGCTTTCCCACATCCCCTCCAACATTCATCGTTATCTTTTCCTGTCATTGTAGCCAATCTGACAGGTATCTAGTGGTACCTCAGAGTTGTCTTAATTTGCATTTCCCTGATCAATAGTGATTTGGAGCAACTTTTCATATGACTAGAGATGGTTTTAATTTCATCATCTGAAAATTGTCTGTTCATATCCCTTGACCACTTATCTATTGAAGAGTGGCTTGAATTCTTATATATATGAGACAATTCTCTGTATATTTTAGAAATGAGGCCTTTATCAGAACCATTAAATGTAAAGATGATTTCCCAATTTGATGCTTCCCTCCTAATCTTGTCTGCATTAGTTTTATTTGTACAGAAACATTTTAACTTAATATAATCAAAATTATCTATCTGGTGTTCAGTTAGGAGTTCCAGATCTTCTTTGGACATAAATTGATTCCATCTCCACAGGTCTGAGAGGTAAATTATACCAAGTTCCTCTAATTTGCTTACAATATCACTCTTTATATCTAGATCATGAACCCATTTAGATCTTATCTTGGTATGTGGTGTTAGATATGGGTCAAGCCCCAATTTCTTTCATATTAGTTTCCAATTTTCCCAGCAGTTTTTGTCGAATAGTGAGTACTTATCCCAGAAGCTGGGGTCTTTGGGTTTATCAAACACTAAATTGCTAAAGTTATTGCCTAGTTTGTCCTATGATTATATCCTATGCCACTGATCGACTACTCTATTTCTTAGCCAGTACCAAATGGTTTTGATGACTGCTGCTTTATAATATAGTTTTAGATCCGGTATAGCAAGGCCACCTTCATCTGCCTTTTTTTTTCATTAATTCCCTTGAAATCTTGACCTTTTGTTCTTCCAAATGAACTTTGCTACTATGTTTTCTAGATATGTAAAATAATTTCTTGGAGTTTGATTGGTATGGCACTAAATAAGTAAATTAGTTTGGGTAGTATTATCATTTTTATTATATTTGCTCTGCCTACCCATGAGCACTTAATGTTTTTCCAATTGATTAGGTCTGATTTTATTTGTGTGGAAAGTGTTTTGTAATTTAGTTCGTATAGTTTCTGACTTTCCCTTGGCAGATAGATTCCCAAATATTTTATCCTATCATCCGTTATTTGGAATGGAATTTCTTTTTGTATCTCTTGCTGCTGAACTTTGTTGGTAATATATAAAAATGCTGATGATTTATGTGGATTAATTTTGAATCCTGCCACTTTGCTAAAGTTGTGAATTGTTTCTAGTAGTTTTTCAGTTGAGTCTTTAGGGTTCTCTAAGTATACCATCATGTCATTTGCAAAGAGTGATAATTTGGTTTCTTCATTACCTACTCTAATTCCTTTTATCTCTTTTTCTTCTCTTATTGCCAAAGCTAATATTTCTAATGCAATATTAAATAGTAATGGTGACAGTGGGCAGCCTTGTTTCACTCCTGATCTTATTGGAAATGGTTTTAGTTTGTCTCTATTACATATGATGCTTGCTGATGGTTTTAAGTAGATGCTACTGATCATTTTGCATGTACAGCTCCTAAACCCCAGTTAAACCATTTTGCCAGATAGTTGGTTGCCAGATGCCAGACTGAAAATAGCTGCCAGGTTAACAGTAGCTAATAGGTCTCAAATCTTTTTATTTGAGTTAGGGGCAATGCCTATCCAAGCATGTGAAGACTTCTCCTACCAGAGTGGGAAGACAGGAACAATTTTGTTGCAACAACCATGAAGGCAGCTGAAGCAGGTGATGTGGAATGCCCAGAGCTTCATCAGACATAGAAATTGCTAAGGTCACTACATTCTAAGCCATCACTGGCCATCTTGACCTCAGTCTTATGCTAGATACTGATGACTGTGGAAGAAAGAGTGAAGCTTAAGGCTCTGTGTAACTCTATCTCAGTTAAAACAGATTGCATGTGCAAGTCAACACATCAACCATCATCCACTATTGCAGCAGAGGTGGATACACTGGGAGCTACAACCACAACTCTGCAAACAAGCAACCCAGGGTAGTGGGTCACCTTCTCACTAGATTGAAGAGCAATTGGTTTGGTTTTGGCACTCCTTGGGTATTTGAGTAGACCCTGAATGTGGTCTTTTAAGTAACCAAAATTAACCTGCTTCCCACAAAAAGCAGGGATCCAACCTTGCTGATCAACACACACACAAACACACACACACACACACACACACACAATTTCCAAAGATGATTCCACTCACCATTGGTACATGGAATGTGAGCGTGCTTATGAACAACATAAAATATAGTACACTTAAGAGATGATCAAGGGTAGCTAGGTGGCACAGTGGGTAGAGCATCAGCCCTGAAGTCAGGAGGACTTGAGTTCAAATCTGACCTCAGACATTTAACACTTCCTAGCTGTGTGACCCTGGGCAAGTCACTTAACCTCAAATGCCTTAGCAAGAGAGAGAGAGGGAGAAAGAGAATGGGAGAGAGAGAGAAGGCTGATAAATAAAGACCAGCTTACTAAAGTTGAAACTTTGATGCAATAGATTAGAATGTTTCTCTATACATGAACAGTTTATTTTTTTATTTTTTTTATTTGCAAAACATATGTATGGGTAATTCTTCAACATTAACCCTTACAAAGCTTTCTGTTACAAATTTTTCCTCCCTACTCCCTACCCTTCCCCTAGATGGCAGGATATCCACTACATGCTAATTATGTTAAAATACTTGATAATTGAATATATGTATACATATTTCCACACTTATCATTGTTGTGCAAGAAAAATCGTATCTACAAGAAAGTAAAATCAGATAAAGGAAACACAATGCAAGCATACATCAATCGAGAGCATGAAAATGTTATGTTGTGGTCCACATTTCACATGCCTCTTTCTGGGTGTATATGGCTTTCTTCAGTGAACTATTTGCAGTGGTTTGAAACATTTCATTGTTGAAGAGAGCCATGTCCATCAGAATTGATCATCATATAGTATTGTTGTTGCTCTGTACAATGATCTCCTGGTTCCGCTCATTTCACTGAGCATCAGTTCATGCAAGTCTCTCCAGGCCTCTCTGAAACCGTCCTGCTGGTCGTTTCTTACAGAGAAATAATATTCCATAACATTCATATACCATAATTTATTCAGCCACTCTCCAACTGATGGGCATCCATTCAGTTTCCAGTTTCTAGCCACTACAAAAAGGGCTGCCACAAACATTCTTGCACATGTGGGGCCCTTTCCCTCCTCTAAGATCTCTTTGGGATATAAGCCCAATAGAAACACTGCTGAGTCAAACGGTATGCACAGTTTGATCACTGTTTGAGCATAGCTCCAAATTGCTCTCCAGAATGGCTGGATCCGGTCACAGTTCCACCAACAATGTATTAGTGTACCAGCTTTCCCACATCCCCTCCAGCATTCATCGTTATCTTTTCCTGTCATTGTAGCCAATCTGACAGGTGTCTAGTGGTACCTCAGAGTTGTCTTAATTTGCATTTCTCTGATCAATAGTGATTTGGAGCAACTTTTCATATGACTAGAGATGGTTTTAATGTCATCATCTGAAAATTGTCTGTTCATATCCCTTGACCATTTATCAATTAAAGAGTAGTTTGAATTCTTATATATATGAGACAATTCTGTATATATTTTAGAAATGAGGCCTTTATCAGAACCATTAAATGTAAAAATGATTTCCCAATTTGATGCTTCCCTCCTAATCTTGTCTGCATTTCTTTTATATGTACAGAAACTTTTTAACTTAATATAATCAAAATTATCTATCTGGTGTTCAGTTAGGAGTTCCAGATCTTCTTTGGACATAAATTTATTCCATCTCCACAGGTCTGAGAGGTAAATTATACTACATTCCTATAATTTGCTTACAATATTACTCTTTATATCTAAATCATGAACCCATTCAGATCTTTTCTTGGTATGTGGTGTTAGGTGTGGGTCAAGCCCTAATTTCTCCACATTAGTGTCCAATTTTCCCAGCAGTTTTTGCTGAATAGTGAGTACTTATCCCAAAACCTGGGGTCTTTGGGTTTATCAAACACTAAGTTGCTAACGTTATTACAACTAGCTTGTCCTGATATCCTATCCTATGCCATTGATCGACTGCTATATTTCTCAGCCAGTGCCAAATGGTTTTGATGACTACTGCTTTAGAATATACTTTTAGATCTGGTACAGCAAGGCCACCTTCATCAGCCTTTTTTTTCATT
>JAJPUD010030737.1:0-12984 GCA_023553655.1 Myrmecobius fasciatus | reverse complement strand
GTGTGTGTGTGTGTGTGTGTGTGTGTGTGTGTGTGTGTGTGTGTGTGAGAGAGAGAGAGAGAGAGAGAGAGAGAGAGAGAGAGAGAGCGAGAGAGAGAGAGAGAGATGTACCTCTCTGGCAATCTGATAAAATCAATTCTGTGTTTTTTAAAAAATCATAATTAAAGGAAATGCTAAATTTCAGTCAAAGGTTAGTATATATAAAGATATTTATGTGTATATATGTATATGAATGTATATACACACATAAATACAATTATATCCACATAGATACACATGTATTCCTCATGAAATCTATCTAAGTAGTCAATGGACCCCAAGTTAAGAACCCCTGACCTAGAGGGATGAAAACACAATATTGTTTTAAAATATTCAAATTATGGAAATCTATTTGGCTATCACCCCACAGTTGAGAGATTTCTTTACTTAACTCCATTTTAAAAATATAACTATTTTAAGTCATTCT
Source organism: Myrmecobius fasciatus (assembly GCA_023553655.1). NCBI lineage: Eukaryota > Metazoa > Chordata > Mammalia > Dasyuromorphia > Myrmecobiidae > Myrmecobius > Myrmecobius fasciatus. The sequence goes on along the minus strand of JAJPUD010030737.1, from coordinate 12,518 downwards.
GTTATCTCAAGATATGAGTACTTTATATTAATTCTTTTGTGTTTGGGAATAACTTATTCATCACATTCTTGATTTAGATTATGCATTGAGTGTCTTTTTTTCTTTCCATTTCCAGAAAAAACTCTGGAATTGAGCCATAACTATAATCTAAGTTATGAGTAAATGTATTCCTGGCTTTATAAAGCCATCAACCTTACTAAGCCCTCTCCAATCCTAATTCTTCTTTTCCTAAAATGTTTCCCATCATTTCTCAGGAAATCCATATTGTAACCACACACATTTTTATTGTACAAAGAAAATGTGTAAAATGCTTGTTGAGAGCTATCTACACCTTCAATCCTCACAGCCATCTTTATTTATTGCCTGAGAGATAGAGAAAAGGCTTAGGAGGGAGATGAGAAACTTGTTGACATTGACTACCATAGAGGAAGTAGTGGAGAAGCACCAGGGATTGAGGATGGTCACCTGACTTCATCATTGGTAGGGATCCATAGCAACTGCCACTACTGTTCAGGTCACACCGGTCTGATCTCTGGCTGCTGGTTCCTTTTACATCCCAAGTACTTTCTCCATCTTTTCCTTCTCCCCACTCCTCACTCAGGATCTCCACTACAGCTACTATGGCTCTCTAGAATCTGTCCTGGCTTAACTATGTAGGGTCCAGCTCAAGTAGCCAGCATAGTAGCTCAGTGGCTCTGATAGGAGTCACAAGCAATCAGAAATGTACCTCCCCAATCTCTTCCAGTCTCTTAGAAGTCTTTCCATTTCTGATCACATAACAGGAGGGAAATGGAAAGAAATAGTAGACCAATAGTCTTTTTCTCAGCAGGACTGACTTGTACATCTACACACAAAATCCCAAGCCCCCATTCCATTCCTTCACGTCTGACTCGTTGTAGACCCTGCTATAATGGGTTGTACCATTGTCTAGCAAGACTGTCTCTCAGTGGTTTTATCCCTTGCACATCTTTGTCTTTTAAAACCATCATGTTCAGTTCAACATCTTTTTTTTTTTTAAATTTTTTTTTCAGTTCAACATCTTTAGTTCTGGGCACTTCCTTTTACTTCTCTGATATGCTAATACACAGTTGCAGAGAAATGCAAAGGAGAGTTCCATCTATTTAGTTTGGGGATGATATATAACAACTTTGTGAAGTAGGTGGTACAAATATTAATACTCGCATTTTAGAGAGAAGGAAGCTGAGGTTGGGAGAGTTTAAGTTACTTTGAGGTCACCCAGCTAGTTTATGGCAGAACTCAAATTCCAGTGTTCTTTCAACTACATTGCCTCATGTTATCTCACTGATCTTTTGCACCGTGTTTTTATTTTTGTTTAGTCATTTTTCGTCCTGTCTGGCTCTTCTTGACTTCATTTGGGGTTTTCTTGGCAAAGATGCTGGAGTGGTTTACTATTTTCTTCTCTAGAGCATTTTACAGATGAGGAAACTGAGGCAAACAGGGTAAAGCGACTTGCCTAGGGGCACACAGCTAGTGAGCATATATGGTCAGATTTGAACCCTGGAAAAGGAGTGCTCTGATTCCAAGCCCAGTGTTTCATCCACTGCACCACCTAGCTGCATTATGCACCATGTACAAGGGTTAAATTGGCTTATTGGGACCAATCCGTGGAGCATGCTGAGATTTGCCATTTCTGGTTCTGGTTGAGCACATGGGAGTATGGAGGCTGTTTCCAGCCATGTATGAGTCAGGGCTAACACTAAATTCCTAGCTTCACATAGAGATGAGAATCTCTATTTGCTATGGGGCCAGAAGAACTGATGACTCAATGGGTGTAAAAGAAAGTAGCCATCCCCTCAGCCTCTCTTCTTTTGCAGCTGCAAATCACGTCAGGACTGTTAGAAGGTTTTTCTTAAGATGCTAAGGGTAGAGAGCAAAGAAGCAGGCTGCCTTAACTCCTACTCCAACCACCACGTGGCCACAAACACAGGACATCCTTTCCAGGCAAGCTTGACCTGTATTTGGACTACCTCTTTTGTATTTGTTCTTTCTTGGTCTTAAATAGTACATTGTAACAGTCATATGTTAAGTTGCTGAATACTATGTAATTATGTGTTAAGTTGCTGAATACTATTTTAAGTCATTCTGTTAGCTCAAGACATAAGTATTTTTATATGAACTATTTTGGATTTAGGAATATATTATTTATCACATTCTTGATTCATATAATACATCGAGTATCCTTTTTTCTGCGCCAGATTTGGGGGAGTCTGGAAATGCACCATAGCTTTAATCTAAAATATAGGTAAATTTATCTGTAAGGTGTCAAGATATGAAGAATGTGAGGGGGGAAAAGCAGAACCCCTTTCATTAAAGACCAGATTCCTCCCAGGAATGAACCCAGGAGTGACATTATACCTGGGTCCAGAGTAGAAGGATCGCCTTAGTGGAGAAGGAAGAAACAGAGCACCCCATTTCTCATGGGTTCCAGGTTGGAATTATATATCCTTTGTTCATTGTCCTTTGCTCACGAAGAGGACCAAAATGGCATCACTATGTTAGAATCAAGTTAATGTGTCCAAATGTGGCTGATCAGACTAATAAATGCTCGCAAGACTGCCACAGGTAGGACACAAACAGTCCCTAGGAACATTTGGGGAGGATTGTCTAATTGGACGTTTTGCATTTCTTCTGAGCTAATTCAATTCTGCTTTGCCCACAGCACCTTCTCTGATGAGGGCACACCATGCTGGCTGGTCCTGTGCCAGTGTCTTCCATGTCATAGTCAATTCTTTTTTTTTCTTTTTTCTTTTTGCTGAGGCAATTGAGGTTAAGTGATTTGCCCAGGGTCACACAGCTAGAGAATGTTAAGTGTCTGAGACCAGATTTGAACTCAGGTCCTCCTGACTGCAGGACTGGTGCTCTATCCACTGTGCCATCTAACTGACCCCATACAGTGAATTCTAATGTTTTTAAGAGAGACCTTGAGGATGCCCTTGCTTTTTCCACCTTGTGAGCATTTGCCCTGTGTGATATTTGGTATTCAAACAATGTAGCCAGTCCAAAGGAGTTGTGCTCTTGCAGTAGAGTTGGAATGCTTGGCAGTTTAGCTCAAGAAAGGATCTGAGTATTTTGTATCTTACCTGCCAGGTGATCTACAGAATCTTCCTGAGACAATTCAAATGGAAGTGATTCAGTTTCCTAGCATGGAGCTGGTATACTATCCAGATATGGCACTATATGCTCTATGGTACAATAATTGAGATCAGCACAACAGCTCTGGAGACCTTTCAGTCTGATAGTCTAATACCTCTTCTCTCCTATACTTTCCTTCGGAGCCTCCCAAACACTGAACTAGCTTTGATGGTGCATTTATCAATCTCATTATCAAAGTGTATATCCCTGGAAAGTATGCTGCAAAGGTAAGTGAACTTATCCACAGCATTCAAATTTTCTCCATTTGCTTTAACCAATGGTTCTACATACAGATGATGTAGTGCTGGCTGATGGAGTACCTGTGATTTCTTGGTATTAATTGTTAGGCCAAAATGAGCACAATCAGCAGAGAACTGATCCATGCTCTGTTGCATCTCAACTTCAAAGGCTTCGAGTGCACAATCACCTGCAAACAAAAAAATCACACTCCAACACTCCCATCACTTTAGTTTTGACTTGTAGCCTTTTCAAATTGAAAAATTTACCATTAGGGCGATATAGCCAGGAAGGGCTAAAATGACCAGGGTTTCAGCCGGTTGCCAACAATGAGGGGGACACACATCTTTCATCCTCTGCAGAATATAAACTCCATCAGGTCTTGAGTTTCACCCAGGCAGATCGTCTCAGACATGACATCCAGCAAGATGGCCCATGTAAGTGAGTCAAAACAGCTCAGGATCAATGTGGGGTGGGGACTGGGATAAGAACCTAAGGTAGGACCCATCAGCAGCCATTGTGTCCTCCCTTTCATTTTAGCCTCTGGAGTTTTCCTTTACTGTTAAAATCTCTACCTAGATCTCTTCCTCTCACCTTCCTTTCATCATCTGGCACTTTTCTGAAACCCTTGTTTTTCTCTCGAAGTCACCACTCTCTCCAAGGCTTGCTGTCCCTTCTTTCACACAACAGACACAATAGACCCTGGCGAAGAAATTCCTACACTTCTTGTTTCCCCACTGCCTCTTTTAATTCCTTTTTACCCTCATCACTTGGCAACCATTTTCTCCTTTAATTGGTAGTTCATCCCATCCAGTTCCTTGTAAATGGCATCCGTGAGGCTTGAAATAATACTTCTTCCTCTCCAATAAGTTTGTACCTGTCTTAAAAGCTTCTTCTTCACCTTGAACCCTCTTGACCCTTTGAATATCTGGGTCACTCAGCTACTTTACCATCTTCCATGACCTCTACTCTACCTTCAGTATACTTCCACTATGAACAGGAGACCCATCCCCCACACTATAAATAATTCCCCCCACCTAATAGAATGGATTTTTCCCAGGTTTAAAAATGTCTAGCTGTTGTTCTATCAGAGAGCAAGTATCCAACAGAAAAGATCAAGAAATCTTTCAGTTCCCAAATTGGAGTTTCCCAGGTATATAATGGGCAAATTATTTTATCTCCCTGGGCCTTGCTTTTCTTAGCTATAAAATGAGTGGGTTGTAAATAGCATACTCTAAGGTTAGTTAGTCTCTTAGAATTCATTTATTCATGCTATTGGGAGAAGTGATCCAAACCTTTCAGAGGGAAATATGAAAAGAGAAAATTGTCAAAGGTTTATGGAACCATAGAATTTAGAATATTAATCAATTTTATATAGATATGTATGTATAGTACATATGTTATATATACATATATATATAAATCATGTAATATATACACATTACAAACATATATAGTTAATCAAATAAAATTTCTACATGGGTCATGTCCAAAAAATATTTTTCATTGAGTTCTTCTCTGTATCAGGAGGTGGGTTTCATCATTAGTTCTCTGAAATTCTGGTTAGTTGTTCCACCAATAAACACAATATTATTCTATCATATTTATATACCAAAACATTAATTTCAGCAAGCTGATTTCAGAAAAGCCTGCAACGACTTACATTAACTAATGCTGAATGAAGCAAGCAAGACCAGGAGAACGTTGTAAGCAGTAATAGCAAGATTATGTGATGATCAATTAGCTTAGCTCAGCAATGCAATGATCTAAGATAGTTCTAATAAACTTGGGATGGAAAAAAGAGAAAAGTATGGAAACTGAATGAGGATCAAAGCATACTGTTTTCACCTTTTTGTTTTGTTTTGTTTTTTCCCTTACGGTTTTCCCCTTTTGGTCTGATTTTTCTTTCACAACATGAATAATATGGAAATATGTTTAAATTGATTGCACATGCACAACATATATCTTGTTTTGCTGTCTTGGTAAGAGGGAAGGTAAAGGAAGGAGGGAGAAAAAAATTGGAACTCAAAATCTTACAAAAATGAATGTTGAAAACTATCTTGACATATTGGAAAAAATAAAATACAATTGAAATAAAAACAAACAAACTTGCTCATCTCTTCTCTAATTTATGGGCACCTCAAAAGAACTATAAATATTTTTGTACATTCTAAGAGTTTATTTTGTTTAGAACTAATCCCTCCTTCAATCTTCATCTCTTCCAGGAATTCCAGTTGAATTTATGCCCAAGCTGTGTTTTTCTCTGAGGTTTTTATTTATAGATGTTTTGGAATCATTCTTGTTTTTTGCTTTTGTGTCTTGAGTGTCTCTGCCACCACAAAAGCTCATTATGATGGAATTATAGAAGAAACAAACATGGCCCATATGGAAACAAAAAATCCAGGAATGTTGTCTTATATTTGGGTGATCTTGAAGAAAGGGGAAAGAAGGAGTGCTATCTCACACATTTTGGATGTTCAAGTGAACAGCTTTTACAAATGAGGAGGAAGGGGGTGCTGAGTATCACTTGAATCTTGCATTTGAACCAATCAAAGAAGGATAGAATATGGAAACAGTTTGGTAAAGAAATATATTTTGTTCAACAGGGGAATAGGAGGAAAGTAGGAGAGAGAAGAGGGGAGAATAAGAGAGAAGATTGACTCCAGGGAAGAATAAATTACAAGCAAAATTAACTCCAATCTCAGAGGGCAAATCATGAAGAGCACTCAAAAAAAAAGAAAAAAGAAAAGGGGGAAGAAAGGAGGAGGAAAGGAGAAAGGGAGGGAGAAGGGGAGAAAGAAAGAAAGAGAGGTAAAGAAAAGGAATAGAGAGGAGGACAGGGAGGAGGAGAAGGACAGGGAGGGAGGGAGAGGGACAAAGGGAGAGAGGGAGGAACAGACAAAGAAGAAGAGAGACAGAGAGAGAGAGGGAGGGAGAGAAAAGGAAGGAAGAAAAAAGAAAGAAAGGAAGGAAAGAGGAAAGATAGGAAGGAATGAAAGAAAGAAGGAAGGAAGGAAGGAAGAAACAAAGAAAAGAAGAAAGAAAAAAGAAAAATGGAAGGAAGAAAAAAGAGATAGAAAAGAAAGAAGGAAGGAAGGAAAGAAAGAGAAAAGAAAGGGGAAGAACCTGTGATTGATTTCTAAGAGGGGAGGAGGAGAGAGGAAGGGAAAGGGAAGCACATGCCATCAAGTATAAATAACTAATGCTAATTATGCTATTGTCTAATCTGCAAAGAAGTCAAGGATCAAAAAAAAAAGCATTAAAGTATAAGAAGAGGAAAAAGTGAAATAATTATAAACCTAAACATGAAACTGATCAGTGTAACACCAATCCACCTCCTGAGAGAAGTGATGCAGATGAGATAAGGTTACATTCTGAACTTGGTCAATGTGGGAATTTGTCTTCCTATTTGTTATAATAGTTTTATTTTTCTTTCATTTCAGTTGTGGGGAGTTTAAATGGGAGAGAGATTTTAGAGATAATGTTCCTCCCTCAAAATAAGAATAGAAAAAAAGGCAGAAGGAATTACAGAAAAGCAAGATGACTTTAAAAGTCACATGTATTTATTATATATTTTAAAAGAAAAGCATATTACATGTATTTGTCATATAATTTATCCTATTTAGCATGCATTAGATTACCTGTCATCTAGGGTAGGGGGTGGGGGGAAGGAGGGGAAAAGCTTGGGAAAAAAAAAGTTTTTGCAAAGGTCAATGTTGAAAGGTCACTCATATGTTTTGTAAATAAAAAGCTTTATATATATATAAAAAAAGAAAAGCGTATTATACAATAGAGATTTGCAGTTTAATGAATAAACTCTTCCTCCTGTACAGAAATACTACTTTTATTTAGTGTTTGGAAAGATCAGAAATTTTTTTTAAATTAGCTTAAGAAAAAACTGTCTACACTCTACTTCCTGTCTTCCATACCCTTTAAACCATCTTCATTTTGACTTCCAAACTCATCACTCAACTAAAACTTCTCTCTCCCTCTCCCTCCTTTCTGTCTCTATCTCCTCTCTTGTTCTTTCTCTCATTCTCTATCTCTTTCTGTGTTGTTGTCTTTCTCTGTTGTTCTTTCTCAAGTCTCTCTGCTTCTGTCTTTGTCTATGTGTTGTCCCATCTTTCTCTGTCTTTCTGTTCTTTCATTCTCTCTCTTCTTCAGTCTCTCTGCCTCTGTCTCTGTCTCTCTGTGTTTTTCTCTCTTTCTCTTTCTGTCTCTCTGCCTCTGTTTCTGTCCCTCTTGGTCTCTCTTCTGTTCTCTCTCTCTCTCTCTCTCTCTCTCTCTCTCTCTCTCTCTTTCTCTCTCTCTCTGTTCTCTTTGTCACTGTCTTTCTGTCTCTCCCTCTCTCTCCCTTTCCCTCTCCCTCCCTCTCTCTCTCTCTCTCTCTTTCTCTCTCTCTCTCTGTCTCTCTGTTCTTTGTCTCTGTCTCTCTCTATGTCTCTGTCTGTGTCTCTGTCTCTGTCTCTCTGTCTCTCCCTCTCTTTCCCTCTCCCTCTCCCTCACTCCCCCCCTCTTCTTTTTGTCTCTGTCTCTCTATCAAGCACGTGGGCCAAATCTACCAACATTTCTCAGTCCTCATCCCATTTGATCACTTTGTAGCCTCTGACGCTGTGTTCTCCTAGATGCTTTTTTCCCCATGGGTTTTTGTAATACTGATCTCTTCTGGGTTCACTTTCAGGTCTGACCAATCCTTCTTAGTCTCTTTCACCCATTTACCATCCACATCAAGACCAATAATTTTGGGTGCATCCCAGGGCTCTGCCCTGGCCCTCTTCTTTTTTTTCTGTGTTCTCTCACTTGGTGACCTCAACAAGATGGTTGTTAGAGCCAGAGTGGACATTAGAACAGAATGTTAGAATGTGGCCTCCAGACTAAGCTAGCAGGAAGAGACTCGAGCAGAGGAGGCTAGAACACAGGTGACACACTATCAGAGTTAGATGAGTCCTTGGGACATAGGATTTTAAATATTTTAAAAGGAAAATATGTTGTATAATAGAGACTTGCAATTTAATGAATAAGTCCCTTCTTCTCTACTCTAATGTATATAGAAATGCTTTTTAGTGTTTGGAAAGTCCAGAATTTTTTTTAAATTTAGTTTAAGGGCAGCTAGGTAGTGTAGTGGATAGAGCACCAGCCCTGAACTCAGGAGGACCTGAGTTCAAATGTGACCTCATACACTTAATTAGCATTTCCTAGTTGTGTGACCCTGGACAAGTCACTTAACCCTAATTGCCTCAGCAAAAAAATAAATTAGTTTTTTTAAAAAAAACTATTTACATTCTACTTCTTCTCTAAACCTCTTCTAAAGGACTTTAAAACAAAACATCAGAGATGGAAGAACTTTTAGAACCAGAACCAGAGAGACCTCTAGGGCATGCTATAGTGGAAAGAGAACTGGGTTTAAATTCTGCCTTGGTGGCTCAATGTGACCATTGCCAAATCCTTCTCTGGGTCTGTTTTCTTATCCATAGAATAATGGTGTTGGACTAGAAGGGACCACAATTCCTTCTGAGTATTATCTTATGGTCACAGAGGGACAGTGTGACAACAGCCTTGGAGTCAGGAAAACCTAGCATCAAACTACAATTCTGGCTGGGGGATCCTGAACAAAGCATTTTAATTGCTCTGGGCCCTAAATTACTCAGACTGTTATTGTTCAACCTTCATTCTCCAAAAGGACCAGTGATATCTAAGTGTGGATGGCCGAGCAGGTACCAGATCCATATTGGTAAGGGAGCTTTTTCTACTGGAGAGTTTTCTATATCAATCAACAAAATCATAGATCTGGTTAAGAAAATAATAAATATAGAGAACATCTAGTCCAACTAGTTAGAATAAGGGTTCTACTGATGCTGAGTGAGATGAGCAGAACCAGGAGATCGTTGTACACGGCAACAACAGTACTATATGAGGATCAGTTCTAAGGAACATGACTCTCTTCCACAATGAAATGCTTCAAACCAGTTCCAATTGTTCAGTGAAGAAAGCCATATACACCCAGAGAGAGGGATGTGAAATGTGGACCACAACATAACATTTTCATGTTCTCTATTGATGTTTGCTTGCATTGTATTTCCTTTATCGGATTATTCTCTCTTATAGATACGATTTCTCCTGAACAAAAAAATGATGTGTGGCAATAACTATACATATATTTGATTTAAGTATTCTAACATAATTATCATGTAGTGGATATCCTGCTATCTAGGGGAGGGGTGGGGAGTAGGGGGGAAAATTTGTAACAGAAAGCTTTGTAAGGGTTAATGTTTAGGAATTACCCATACATATGTTTTGCAAATAAAAAGTATTAATAATAAAAAAAATAGAATAAGGGTTCTATTAGAGAAAGCAGGACACTCAAGCATCAACCCTAAATGTAAGAGAAAGCACTGTCCTTCCTAATGTTAGAGAGGGTTTGAATAGGCGTATGGGCTCCTGAGCTAGAAAAGTTCAATCTTGCTATCTTACAGTGGGGGAAACTGAGGCCTAAAGAAGGGAAATGACTCATTTAAAGTTACACAGCTAACGAGACTTGAAAGACAATTCGCAAAGTTCATATATAGGAAGCCTTTAATGGTCTGGATCCAAATTGAAATGAATTTTTGCTTTTTTGGATATAGAGACCACCCAACAAAGGAAACTTATCCTAGAAAGTTAGGTGATATAATGGATATAACTTTGGGATTAGAATGAAGATGAAGAGTTCAAATCCTGCCTCAGACACTTTCTTGTGATCATCTGCTAGTCATTCAACTGTGATTTGCCTCAGTTTCCTCATTTGCAAAATGAAGGGGGTTGGACTCAATGGCATTTAAAGTTCTGCCAAATAGAAATCTATGATCCCTTACTTCTCTACAGTATATTGTTTTAGAGCTGCCTAGAACACTAGAGTAAATGACTAACTTGCCTAGGGATATACACATGATGTGTCTCAGACAATTCCCCTAAAACTTCCTGATTCTAAGAACAACTCTATCTGAAGCCTTTCATGGGGGGAAGAAGCCAGTAGTTCAATTTCCAATTTCTGGTAAGGCTTAAGAAAGTTTTTTTTTAAAGGTATTATTAAAATATAAATGGGCTAGGTGGATGGAACTTGCTAAGGTATAGGAGTGGTAAGCTGAAGCTACCTGACTACTTGGACTTTCCTTGTTGATACAGGGCTAATGATCCAAGTTCCTCTACTGCCCAATCCTCCTCCTCAACTTAGTGACCTCCCCCATCCCTCTTATTTCTAAGATCAAAAAGCCAAGATAAGAGATCAAAAGACAAAGTTTTCAGAAGAATTGCAAAGTATAAAGAACCACATGAAAACATGTTCCAAATCACTAATAAAAGAAATACACATTGTGAAACAACTGAGGTTTCACCTCATCCCATAGAAACTGGCAAAGATGATACAAAATGGAAACAGCCATGTTGGAAGTGTGGGAAGACAGGCACACTATTACTGATGGCAGACCTAGGAAGCAGACCAGCTGTTCTAGATGTCAATTTGGAATTCATTTCCAGATTGTACAAACTTTCCAAACTTTCTATCACAAAAACCATTTGTTTTCATCCAATGAATTCATTTACTTCTAAATTTCTCACAATGGATTCTGCCCAATGGTCTCCTTCTTGGAGAGGCTGTTTTTCCCAGAATATCCATTTTAAGAAGGATGTCCAAGTCCACCATGTTTTCATTCCTCTCCAGCTCTAGATATCCTGACTCTAGATATCCTCTGCCATGCTCCATGAGGCATGCCCCATTCCAGTCCCCCACCATTAAAATATAAACTTTCATTAAGCGTTGTTGATGGAATTATGAACTAATCCAACCATTTTGGAGAACAATTTGGAACTATGTCCAAAGGGCTTTGATCCAGCAATAGCACTAAGTCTGTATCCCAAAGAGACTAAAAAAAAGGGGGAAGGACCTATTTGTATAAAAATATTTATAGAGGTTCTTTTTGTGGTGACAAAGAATTGGAAATTGAGGGGACATCCATCATTGGGGAATGGCTGAACAAGCTGTGGCATATAACTATAATGGAATTCTAGTCTATTATAAGAAATGATGACCAGGATAATTTCAGAAAAACATGGAAAGATTTACATGAACTGATGCAAAGTAAAGTGAGCAGAACCAGGAAAATATTATACATAGTAAAAGAAATATTGTAATGATGATCAACTGTGACTGACTTAGGTCTTCTCGAGTAATACGATAATCTAAGACAATTCAAAAGGAGTCATGATGAAAAGCGTTATCCATCTCCTGAAAAAGAACTGATGGAGTCAGAATGCAGATCAAAGCATCTTTTAAAATTGTTGCTTTTGTTTCTTTCACAACACAACTAATATGGAAATATTTTATATAATTACATATGTCTAACCTATATAAAATTGCTTACCTTCTCAGGGATAGGGCAGGGAAGGAAGAGAATTTAGAACTGAAAATTCTTTTAAAAACAAATGTTAAAAATTGTTTATATGCAATTGGGAAAACATTTAAATTAAAAGGAATGCCTTTGAGGGCAAAGACTATCTCTTCCTCTTTATACTTGTATTTTCATTACTTGACCCAGTGTGTGGCACACAGGAAACAATAAATGTTTTTTGTTTTTGTTTTTGTTTTTTTTTTGCTGAGGCAATTGGGGGTAAGTGACTTGCCCAGAGTCACACAGCTAGGAAGTGTTAAGTGTCTGAAATCTGGTCCGTGTCTGAAATCTGGTCCTCCTGATTTCAGGGCTGGTGCTCTGTCAACTGCATCATCTAGATGCCCCACAACAAATACTTCATGAATTATTTAAACAACAACAACAACAAAAATAAGGTGTCTGTACTCTTACACAAAGTAACTTCACTAGTGGACTTATGTCTTAAGGAAGTCAAAGTCAGAAACAACGATCCAATATAGGTCAAAATAATCAACTTGGTAGTGACTGAAGGGATACCCACAAAATGGAGAATAGCTATGGAACACAATGGAATATTTGTGCAGCAAGAAATAATGAATATAAAGTATTCAGAAACATGGAAGATTTGTAGAAATCATTGCAGGGTAAATAAGCAAAACAATGTAAATGAGGATGTCACGAAGGGATGAGAACTTGGAATAACTGAGAACCTTGTGAAAGTGCCAG
>JAJPUD010030736.1:0-12984 GCA_023553655.1 Myrmecobius fasciatus | reverse complement strand
AAGTGTTATGTGTCTGAGGCTGGATTTGGACTCAGGTCCTGCTGATTTCAGGGCCAGTGCCCTAGCCACTGTGCCATCTAGCTTTCACCATATCTTTTGTTTACTGTTAACAAGATACTACATTCCCAACTCTGAGCATTTTCTCTGACTGCTTCCCATGCCTAGAATGCTCTTCCTCCTCATCTCTGCCTCCTGACTGCCTTGGCTTCCTTCCTCTAAAATCCTACCTTCCCAAGAAGCCTTTCCTCATCCCTCTTGATGCTAGTAACTTCCTCCTGTTGCTTACCACCAATTTATCTTGTATATATCTTGTTTGTACATAATTGTACATAATGTTGGCTCCCTTATTAGATCATGAGTACAGGGACTAGACTGTCTTTTTTATCTTATTACTCAGAAATATTCTCAAGCATTTTTATTCTCAAGATACAGATCAGGTAATATGTGCCTCTGAGAAAATTTAGAAGTTGAGAACAAAGACCAGACTATCTTTTGTTTTTCTATGTATCCCCATCACTTCATGTAGTGCATTTCACACTTAATAATGTACTTAATTCTTAATAAATGCTTGTTGATTTACTGGTATATGTTCTATTAAGTTTCTCATTTCATAAAGAGGCAGCTAGGTGGCACAGTGGATAGAACATTGGGCTTGAGGTCAAGAAAATCTGAGTTCAATCTAACTTCAAACACTTACTAGCTGTGTAATTTTGGTCAAACCACTAAATTTCCTTTTGTGTCAGCTTCCTCAACTATAAAATGGGAATAGTCCTAGCACTTACCTTCCAGGGGTGTTCTGAGGATCAAATGAGATCATATTTATAAAGTGGTTAGCATTGTCTAGTACATATTAGGCATAATATAAATGCTGCTGTCATTTTTATTCTTTTTAAAACTGAACCACCAGATTAGTATGAATTAAGCCCAGCCTACAACCCTCTCAGGAAAAGCAAAACAAAACAAAACAAATAAAAAAACCAAAACCCAAAAACAAAACCCAATTTATAAGATCAACAGAGATAAACAAGGAAATTACATAATCCTGAAAGGAACTACAGAAAATGAACTAATATCAGTATTATAATGTATGCATCAAATTGCAGATTATCCAAATTTGTTTTAAGCTAGTCTTCCTTCAACATGGAAGAACAATTTTTCCATTGTTCCTTAGTAACACACTGATCACAGACCCTTAGGCAATCTTGCAGACTTCCTTGTGCACCCCAGGAGTACATATAATGTAGTAAGATAAGAACTAATTAACACACACACACAAATTATCACTGTGACATCTCTTTCACCTATTTTCTCCCTGTTAATTGTGTTTATAGAGCTGTCAACAGAACTGTTTAGAAGACAGGAATTACTATTTATATAGAAGGCCAGAAAACAGAACAGAATAGGGTACCATTTCTGTATCAGCCTGCCACACTATGCATTCCCTCCAGTTTCAGGCTTACATATTCTCCCTGGCATAGCATGGAAATCTATTAGAATTACAGAAGAAGAAAGAAGAAGAAGGAGAAAGAAGAAGAAAGAAGAAGAAGAAGAAGGAGGAGGAGGAGGAGAAGGAGGAGGAGGAGGAGGAGGAGGAGAAGGAGGAAAAGAAGGAGGAAGGAGGGAAGGAAAGAAGGAAGGGAAAGAGAGAAGGAGAGAGGAAGGAAGAAAAGGAAGGAAGGAAAGTGATAGAAGAAGAGAAAGAAGAGGAGGAAGAAAGAAAGAAGCAGAAGCAGAGGCAGAGGAAGAGGAAGAAAAGAAGGAAAAGAAGCCAAGTAAAAGGGAAAAATTAATCAGAAACTCAAAGTGAAGTCACTAAAGATCTTGACATTCAAGTCAATTTTAGATCATTTGTGATCAATTGTGTGAACATTTTTCATCTTAGAGAGTATCTAGTACAAAACTGGATCCTACTACAGTACAGTAGGTCAAATGTAAGACCTGGAATCAGGTAGCCTAGGGTTCAAGTTCCATCTCAGATAATTATTTGCTGTATGGCCCAGAGAAAATAATTTTTTTTTCTAAGCCGAAATATCCTCCTATTAAGATACGTATTTTACTATACACATAATTTTAATTTACTATATATGATATACTATTAGTGACTATGCTCATGTCCCACCTCCTCTACAGAGCCTTTGAGAATTTTCTTCTCCAGTGACATCTATTACCTCTGAGGCAGTTAAATGTTGTCATGGCTCACACAGCTCTGGTCCTGGAATCAGGAAGACTCAAGTTTAAATTTAGTCTTCTAGGCTTATTAGCTGTGTGATCCTGAGCAAGGAACTTAACTTCTTCTTGCCTCAGTTTCCCTAACCACAAAATGAAGATAATAACAGCACCTACTTCACAAAACTGTTGAATCAAATAAAATAATATTTATAAAGTGCTTGGCACATAATTGACACTATTTCCTACTCTCATAGTAGTCATAGTATTCCCATAGTAATAGACTTATTATTCCCAATTCTGCCATGCTTTCTGAACATATTGTCACTTACTTATTTGATAATCATATTGTGTCTTGAATTATTTTCTTGTATTATTTAACTTTTCCTGGATATATATTTCTTTTCTCCCAGTAAACCATAAATTTCATAAAGGCAGAGACCCCATCTTACTTTTCTTTGTTTTTTCTCCTATTGTCGAGTACACTAGATTAAACAGAATAGGTGGGAAAAAGGATCATCTACACCTCCTACTACACAGTCATGTATGTACATTGATAGAACATTAGACTTGAAAGTAAGAAAATTTAGGTTCAAATTTCTCCTTGAACTAGTTGCATGAACTTGGACAAATTATTTATCGTTTCTGAGTCTCAGCTTCCTAATCTTTAAAATGAGGGGATTGGATACATTGGTTCTTTGGTTCTTTCCAAATCTAAGTTTTCGTGTACAGCAAAAATAGTGTATTAGGACTGTTCTGTTTTGTTACTTTCCTCTCAACATTCAATTCAATTCCACAATTTTTCAATTTATAAATATTTTCTATCAGGATAAATAAATTGATTTAATTAGGTTGAGTTAATTAGGTTTCTAATTTTCAGAGGAATATATATCACTTTTATTATTATTATTATTGCTGAAATAGTTGAGGTTAAGTGACTTGCCCAGGGCCGCACAGCTGGGAAGTGACCAAATTTAAACTCAGGTCCTCCTAACTTCAAGGCTGGTACTCTATCCATTGTGCCACCTAGCTGCCCCCATTTTGTTTCTTCAACAAATTTTTTTCTGTGACTGAAAAATTCATCCAATCAGGTGAAATTTGAGATAAGATTTAGTGAGTTCACATGTACCCTCTTCCAGAAGGGAGAGAAAGAAGCATCACAAAACTGGGAGATTTAGGTGGTACCGGACATAGGAGATGATCCCAGACAATACTGATAGTACTGTGACAATGAGTGGGAGATGTCACTGGGTAAGATATTAAGGGAAAAGAAAATTGAATAATTATTTTGGCACTTGATAGATGACTAGAATAGCCAGGGTATCTAAGGAAAGAGAACGCAGTGAACAGGGTTGGTGTATTTTGAGAAACTTGGTCACTGTAATTCTGCAGATCACAGAGAGACCATATCTAAGATTGTAGCAAAGGACGAAACCAGGTGAGATTTGCAAGCGTGACTGATTGGGGCTGGTTTGGGGCCTTGGATTGGTCTGTTGATGTGCATTGTATTCTCTGATCATCACCCTCTGTCTGGGAATCCACTCAAGAAACTAGGGGGGCGGGGATGTTCCCAGAGCATCATGTGGCAATGTCTTTTCCTAGCCTGAGTCTAGCATCTCTTTATCTAAAAGTTCAACTATTATGAAAGCAGAAGCCC
This sequence comes from Myrmecobius fasciatus, assembly GCA_023553655.1. NCBI lineage: Eukaryota > Metazoa > Chordata > Mammalia > Dasyuromorphia > Myrmecobiidae > Myrmecobius > Myrmecobius fasciatus. The sequence goes on along the minus strand of JAJPUD010030736.1, from coordinate 9,161 downwards.
CATTCCTGAGAATACTCTCTGAGTCACTCCTTCTCACCAAAAGGTGTGCCTGGGTTAAAGACTGCAGGAATCTAGCAGTCAGAGTTCATAGGACCAGGATACCTTCAAATAAGTGATCTGAGATTAGATTTTTGCTTAGGCAAAGAGTTATCTACATACATTTATTTTTATATGTATGCATATATTTATGTATATGGATGGATGGATACATGTGTGTATGATATATAATTTTTTACATTCTTTTTAAACCTAAAGTTTTAAACCTTCTTCATAACCTCTCCTCCTCTTGCTGAGAAGACAAACAATATGATGCCAATTATACTTGTGAAATCATGTAAAATGTATTTCCATATTAGCCACATTGCAAAAAAGAAAAGAAAAGAAAAAGGGAAAATTATAATTCAATTTGTATATACTCAGAATTTTCTGGTGGTGGATAGGATTTTTTCATCATTAGACCTTTGGAATTGCCTTGAATTATTGTGTTGATCTGATCAGCAAAATCTTTCACAGTTGATCATCGTCACAACTTTGCTATTACTATGCATAATGATCTCGTTCTTCTCATTTCACTTTGTAACAGTTCATAGACATAGGTCTTTTCATGTTTTCCTGAAGTCACTCCCTTTATCATTTCTTATAGCACAATAATACTCCATCACAATCATATGCCATAACTCGTTGAACTATTCCTCAATTGAACATCCATTCAATTTCCAATTCTTTGCCACCATAAAAAGAACTGTTACAAATATTTTTGCACATATAGATTCTTTTCTTTTCTTTTGATCTCTTTGTGATGCAGAACTAGTAGTGATATTGCTAGATCAAAGAATATGCATGGTTTCATATCCTTTGGGAATAGTTTCAAAGTGTTTTCCAGAATGTCTGGACAGTTCACTATTCCACCAACAATTCATTGGTGTATCTATTTTTCCTCATCCCCTATAGCATTTGTCATTTCTGATAAGTGTGAGTTGGGGTACCACAGAGTTAGTTTAATTTTCATTTTTCTGGACAATAGTGACTTAGGATACTTTTCATATAACTATAGATAGTTTTGATTTCTTCTTCTGAAAACTGCCTGTTTAATATCCTTTAACCATTTATCAGTTGTGGAATGACTCTTATTTTTGTAAATTTGACTCAGTTCTCTATTTATTTGGAAATTAAGACTTTATTAGAGAAACCCAAAGTAAAAACTTTTAATATTACTTTATTGTTTATGGTACTTTTTAGGGAAAAAAGTAGCTTCCCTAATTATGCTTTTTAATTGGATCTATTTTTGCTTTTGCTTGTCTGAGGGAATGATTGCTACACTTGTCTTTTTTACTTCAGATGAAACAAATTAGATTCTGCACTAGTTTTTTATTTTAACTCTGTGTATATCTTTCTGTTTTAAGTGTCTCTTATAAATAACATAATATTGGATTCTGGTTTCTAATCCATTTCTGTTTTATGGGCAAGGTTATCACATTCACATTCACATTCATGATTATTGTTCATTTCTCTCTATCTCATTTTCTTCTGTTTCTTCTCTCTCTCTTTCTTCATGCTGTCCTTCCTCAAAAGTCTGTTTTACTTCTAATCCTTGTCTTCCTTAATCTACTCTTCCTTTTATCATTTCTCTCCCTCATTTTTTCTTATCCCCTTCCTCATTTCACTATTGGGTGAGATAGATTTCTATATACAACTGAGTGTATATATATATATATATATATATATATATATTCTTCTTTCTTTGAATCAATTCCAGTAACAATGAGGTTTAAGCATTACCTTCTATCCCTGCCCCCATATCTGCTCCATTAGACAAGTTCTTTTTCTTGAGAACAAATTTTCCAGTCTACCTTCTCCCTTCTCCCAGTACATCCTTCTTTCTCACCCTTTAATTTTTTTTGAGATAACCCAACGTAATCAACACATACCATGCCTTCTGTCTGTGTAAACGCCTTTTAACTGCCATAATAATGATGGAGTTACATGTATCATCTTCTCATAGAGGAGTGTAAACAGTTTAACCTTATTGACTCCTTTATGATTAATTTTTCATGTTTGCTTTTTCATGCTTGCCTTGAGTCTTATATTTGAATATCAGATTTTCTATTCAGCTTTGGTCTTTTCATTAGGAATGCTTGAAAGTTCTCCATTCCATTAAATATCCATTCGCCCCCTTTGGGGATAATCCTTTGGGATTATACTCAATTTTGCTGGGAAGGTTATCCTGGGTAGCTTTTAATCACATCTCCTTTGCCTTCTGGAATATCATATTCTAAGCCCTCTGCTTGTTTAAAGTGAAAGCTGCTAAATCCTATGTGATTTTGACTGTGGCTCCATGATATATGAACTCTTATTTTTAGTTGTTTGCAAAATTTTCTCTTTAACCTGGGATCTCTGGAATTTGGCTATAATGTTCCTGGAGGTTTTCATTTTGGGATCTCTTTCAGGAGCTTATTGGTGAATTCTTTCAATTTCTACTTTATCCTCTGGATATAAGACATTGAGACAATTTTCTTTATAATTTTTGAGATATAATGTTCAGGATCTTTTTATTTTATCATCACTTTCAGGTAGTCCAATGATAATAAGTTATTTCTCTTCAATTATTTTTCCAATGAGATATTTTACATTTTCTTCCATTTTTAAATTATTTTTGGTTTTATTTTATTGCTTCCTGATTTTCCAGAGAGTCATTGGCTTTCATTTGCCTAATTCTAGGTTTCTTTGTTTGTTTGTTTGTTTTTGCTGAGGTAATTGGAGTTAGGTGACTTACCCAGAGTCACACAGCTAGGAAGTGTTAAGTGTCTGAGCCTATATTTGAACTCAGGTCCTCCTACCTTCAGGGCTTGTGCTCTATCCACTGCACCAATTAGCTGCCCCTAATTCTAGCTTTTAAGGAATTATTTTCTTCAGTGAGCTCTTGTACCACTTTTTTCCCATTTGGCTATTTTTTATTTTTAAGGAGTTGTTTTCTAAGATTTTATGGATTTTTGTCCTTTCTTTTAAATTTGGCTTCTTTTGTTTTTTAAGAAGTTTTTTTCTTCAGTGAATTTTTCTGCCTCTTTTACCATTAGGCCAATTCTGTTTTTTTTTTCTTCCATATTTTTTTGTGTGTGCTTCTTTTACCAAGATATTTTTCTTTAATTTCTTCAATTAATTTAAATTTCTATAATTTTCTTTTACCATTTTTATTTTCTTTCCTAATTCTTCTTCTACTACCATTATCTCTTTTTTTCCCAGAAATTATTATTATGCTTGAGTCCAACAAAGATCTAGAAGCTTTGGTTATAGCTATTTTCACATTATTGTTTTCTGAGTTTGTGTCTTGGTCTTCCCTGCCACCAATGGTCCAGTTCTTTTTTGTTGTTTACTCATTTTTACAATCTAATTTTTGACTTTGAATTTATGTTAAAGTTGCACTGTGCTCATCTGGAGGTGGAAGACTGACTATCCCAAAGTTCAGGATTTTTCTTGTTGTTATATTCAGAATTAGTTATAGACTAGATCTGCAAGTTTTCAATGCTTCTAATATGTTATGATCCAAGGAGAAATGTGGTTACTTTTCTCTTGCTTTGATTTCTGGTCTTTACCACAAAAAGCCCCGTTTCCCCCCACAATTGCTAGCACTAGTGATGTTCTTGGCTGTAGAACTGTGACCAGGACTCCTGTTCTCCTGAAGCCATCTTGTTGACATTCCTCATCTTCCTGGAACTGTGACCCAGAATTGCATATGAGCATTAAAGTAGCCAATCAGTGCCAGGGGCACCACATTTCAGCAAAGAGACCCTGTAATTTCTTTCTGACTAGTTGTTTGACCCTCTTATCATTTCTGAGTTGAGAGTTCCTAAAGTTGCTACAGCTGCCCCTTTGTTGCAACTGCATTGTGAACTTTGGATAGAACTCCATCCTAGTGTTACAAATCTTTCCTAATGACTTCCCAAATTTTTGGAGGCTGGAAGAATTCTGAGCTCAATCTTTTATTGTCTCTGCCATTCCAAAATTCAGTTGGAGGCATTGTTTTAAAGATTTTTGGAGGGAAATGTTTCAAGAGTTCAGTTGGGTCCTTGCCTGTACTTGGTCATCCTGGCACTGCCTTCTACAGCCATATTTTCATTTGAAACAAGGAAGAAAAAATAATTTTTAAGAAATTACTACTTTTTGACTCTTAAAAACTTGCAAATGCCTATAAATGATAATTCTCTAAGAAAAAATATTGATTTGCAGTTTCTATACAACAGAAATATTTTTTATGATGGAACCTGCTCAATATTGGTAGTCAGTGTTTGTATGTTTGTATGTCGATTCATATGCTATAAGGGTCAATGAGTTTCTCTCATGTTCAATTATGACTAAACAGTGTTTGATTTGTCTTTAGTAAAAAAATATTTGAGAACTCAGTGCTTTACAAATAAACCATTAGCAATAACAATTGTTGAAAATCAGTGATTTTGTTTCTACGGGTAAATAGAGCAAGAATCAATAGTTCTTTCAGTCTTCCATGTTTCAGTTTGATTTGTATGGAAAATGAGAAGCAGGATGAGAAGTTCAGAAAAGCCTCTTTACCATACCTTCACCTAAGTCCTTTGTAGTTTTGGTAAGTAGAGACTCTGAGAAGGATTTGTCTGGACCAGGGGATGATTGGAATTAAAAGGAATTTTCTGATCACATAAAGCTAGACTGAGAGACTCAACTGGCAGGAAAAGAAAGAAAGTATTAAAAAGAGAGACTTTAAAATTTCTTTAGCTGACTGGTTTTATCTCTTTGTGTCTACATTCAAAAGAACTAAGGCTGGTCACTGAGTTAAAAAATCATCAGTGACCCCTTGCAGGAAAGTTACTACAATGTGGATGAAGAAACAAAGGGAGCAGAAACAAAGATTCCCAGTGAAAAGCAAAGCAAGAGGAATGGACAGCTCATCCCATGTGAGAGAACAACTCAAATCAGAAGACCCTTGTACCGTCAACAGTTACTCAACTGATAATATCTCCAGAGAACATCAATGGTTCAGTGATGTTGGAGGCAATAGTTTCTAGTCATGTATGTATCCTGGCCACATAAAATCCCTCCATTCAATTGCTCATTTGTATTCTTTGAGAACACACAATATCCCATATGTGTTCTCTCACCAGTAGTGTGGCAAACTGTGGAAAAGTATAACCCTATGCAGATATGAATGAGACAGGGGAGTGGTTCTTGTCACTAATTTGTTGTATTGTTTGATTAAAAGGCTTTTGCTTGGAGCTAATAATGTATGCTCTGAATAGTCCAGTAAAAACAAAACACTGGTAAGGGACTCATGAGCCCCTGGAATAACTATCAGTCCTCAAAGTGGTTCAAACTAGGAGTGACTTTCTAGGAAACCTACAAATAATGTTTAGGATTCTACACTGCAATTATCTTCATGGACTTAAAACCATGTAAAAGAGGCCTTTTATATCCAAATTGGTATTTATATATTAGTTACATAAAGTGACATATTAGTCACTTTACTCATATTTACTAAATTGAAGTATAACTTGGATTAGATTGCTACTTTTTCTACTAATTTAAACTTTTGAAAGTATGCTAAGCATCTAATATCTTCAACTTCTTTGTATGAGTTGTAACAGTATGGTTTGTAATAAATCTAAATAAATCAAATCCATTTGGCATGTAACATCCATTTTTTCTCCCAATAGAGCAAACAACTGCTTCTGATGTAAGGCATACTTTTCTTCCTGAACTAACTTCTCCGGTTTATATTTGAAAAGTCAAATTATATTATCTTTAAGAACATCTACATTTAGGAACAAGAAATGTGGGCACCATGTTCCTACCATTGCTTAAGATCAATATGTGATAGGGTCAAAAAGGGAATAAAAACAATTGAATTAACTTGAAAGCTAGGAATGCATATTTGAAACTGTGTAGCATAAGGGCTAAGCAGGAAAAGATTTGGTTCTTTTTTTTTTTTTTTTTTTTTTTGTCTCTGCCACTGATTTGCTATGAATGTTTAGAAAAAGCTATTGAATACCTCCGTGATTCACTGTAGAGAATAGAGCCTTATTAGGACTTCTTAATGTTAGAGCCCTAAGTGTCTCATGATCTCTAACTATAAAGATGCTGGCACATATGATGTCCCTAGGGACATATACAAGATAAAGAAAACTACTCAGGAAAGTAAAAGCCATAGAGTTGCACTGCTCTGCCAACAAGGTCCTGGGCAATTTCTACTTTTTCTTATCAAGGCAATTACCTATCCAAACTCAAAATAAAACAGGCCAAATAACACCAAACACTGGGCCATAGGTTTTGACTGCTGCTAACAAGGATTCTTAGAATGGGAGAGAGGCTGATGAAATCTTCAAGGGGACTGCCATCATGATTCAGATGCTGATGATCAAAACATGTCCCCAAAGATATAACGGATGTACTTAGTGAGACTAAATATTGATCTTGTAAGTCAATTTGTAATCTTATTTGCCAATTGCATTAATAGAAATATGTCAGATAGATAGATGGCACTATGGATAGAGTATCTGAGTTTGGAGTCTGGAAGATTCATCATCCTGAGTTCAAATCTGGCCTTAGACACATTAACTGTGTGACCCTGGGCAAGGCACTTATCCCAATTTGTCTATTTCTTCATCTAGAAAATGAGCTGAAGAAGGAAAAGGAAAATCACTTCAGTATTTTTTCCAAGAAAATCCCAAATGAGATCATGAAGAATCAGATATGATTGAACAAAAGTATTAAGGAAGAAATAGGCTGCTATGAAGGCAATAGGTTGTAATCTGTGTAGGGACAGGAAGAGGGTACTTTCATAGAGGTTGGTTAGACCAGTTTATGGAAGGTCCTATTTCTCAGTTTGTAGACAACAGAAAAATGAAAGTAGGCTGATCTAAATGCTCTCCAAGCTTCCTAGGATTCCTAACACTGAGCATTATGCTAATGGTGTGTAGACAAGGAGAATGATAAAGGACCAAAAGTAGATTTAGGAATAACCATAATTGAGTCTGGATAAATGTTAATTCCTCTCAAATAGAACCAATTCTGAGCAATTTGAGAGCAGGTACTATTTTGGCTTTTCTGTTTATCGTCAATGCTTAACACAGTATCTGTCACAGAGTAGAAACTTAATAAATACTTCTTGATTTGTTTGACTTCTAATTAATCCATTGGAACAATTATACTCAAAGAAAAATACAGTTTAGAAACCTAATGCAGCTGGCCCATTCTACCACAATCCCTGTCTCCTGAGTTTATGAATCTCATGGAGCTCAATCTCCACAAGAAAGCCCTTTTTATTTTTCATTAAATGTTTCCCATTTATGTTTCCCATAAAATTGAGTGGAGATGGGGTGGTCTAGTAGGATTATTTGTCCTCATCAACAAAGTCCTGCAAATAAATACTCCCTGGGCCAAGGTAGTTATGCATATCATAGAGAGTATGATTTGTACCAGAAACCATGGGAGGTCCTTTCCTTACTCAGTGAGTCGATTTGGGGAACTTACTGTGTGGCTGGTGGGTAGTTTCACTGATTCTGCTTGATTCTGGAGCTACACCTACAGTTCCCACAGGGCCCTTCCTAAAGTGTATTCAGCTTTCATCTAGGGGAGAACTGGGACTGTGGGCCTATATCATTAAGGCTGGGAGACCTAGAAGCATTGTTAGGAGTTGTTAAACACCTTTCATATGAAAGGCACTCTGCTAGGGGCTACAAGTACAAAGGCAAAAATAATAAAACTATATCTGTTTTCAAGGAGTTTACAATCTAATTTCCTAAAAGACCCAATCTTTCAATACCTGAACTTGAAGCAAGGGGTTTGTTTTGGCTTGTTTGACAATTTGTTTTGTCTTATCAGGACATAAGGACGAAGAATACCAGACTCCTTGAGGGTGAGGCAGGGAAGGAGTGAATCCAAGGAGAGAATCTCAGACAATGATGAGGGGTTTCTTCTCTTTGTCACAGCTAACCCTGTGCTTTCCTGTCCTTTCAAGTAGATGGCACCATCGTGCACAAAGCCCAAGGCCTAAAGTCAGGAAGACCTGAGTTCAAATACAGCCTCACACACTGGCTATGTGACTTTGGGCAGGTCATTTCACTTGTTTGCCTCAGTTTCCTTATCTGGAAAATAGAGATAATAATATTATCTACCTCCCAGGTTTGTTGTGAGGATCAAATAAAATAATAATTGTAAAGCAGTTAGCACAATACCCGATACAGAATTAGTTAAATAAATTTATTATTACTATTATTTAATCCAGTAACTTGCCCAATTAACTATTCTCCCCCTCTCTTTCTCTTTGTCTCTATCTCTCTGTCTCTCTGTCTCTGCCTCTCTGTCTCTGTCTGTCTGTCTGTCTGTCTGTATTTCTTCTTCCCCCTCTCCTGCTGCCTATGTTAATAACCTTCCCTGTCTATGTGTGTCTATCTGGATGTTTGTCTCTGTCTCTGTCTCTGTCTCTGTCTCTCTCCCTACTTACTTCTTCCCTTTCTACTACCTACAAACATATTCAGGAGTATCCTACCATCCTTTACTTTTTCCCCCTTTTATCCTGCCATCCTCTCAAGCTATCATCTCCTATCTTGACTCCATTTCACTAACAACTTCCTGTAAATATATACTTACTTACCCACTCTTTCTCACCCCTACTTACTCCTTAATCTCTTGCAAACTGGTTTTATATCCTACCATTCTTGAAACTGCTCTCTCAAATGGACCTCTTAAATGCTGAAGATGCTGTAGTTTTTTCTTAATCTCTTCACAGTTTCTGATATTGCTGGCCACCCCTTCTCTTGGATATTCTATTCCTTGGGCTTTCAGTACATATCTCTTCTGGATTAAGATTATTCCTTTGGTGCTTCATTATTTATTTCCTGTCCCTTAGATAGATATGTCACTAAGGCTCCGTCCTTTACAATTTTTTCTATGATGATCGTATCTGCTTTCCTAGGTGCCAAATTTCTCCCCAGAACGACAGTCCTACTTTTCCAACTGCCTGCTAGATATTTCCTCCTGTATTTCCTTCTACAGAGGATCCCTTGAACTTGCCACATTACTGACTCATCTCCTTTAGGGATCATAGTTTTCTAAGTGATATCCATTTTCACAACTTTTTTTGCACAGACTTATTTTGACATCTACTTAATTCCCTTTAAGCATCTATCTTGGGCCTT
>JAJPUD010030735.1:0-12985 GCA_023553655.1 Myrmecobius fasciatus | reverse complement strand
GTGTGTGTGTGTGTGTGTGTGTGTGTGTGTGTGTGTGTGTGTGTGTGAGAGAGAGAGAGAGAGAGAGAGAGAGAGAGAGAGAGAGAGCGAGAGAGAGAGAGAGAGATGTACCTCTCTGGCAATCTGATAAAATCAATTCTGTGTTTTTTAAAAAATCATAATTAAAGGAAATGCTAAATTTCAGTCAAAGGTTAGTATATATAAAGATATTTATGTGTATATATGTATATGAATGTATATACACACATAAATACAATTATATCCACATAGATACACATGTATTCCTCATGAAATCTATCTAAGTAGTCAATGGACCCCAAGTTAAGAACCCCTGACCTAGAGGGATGAAAACACAATATTGTTTTAAAATATTCAAATTATGGAAATCTATTTGGCTATCACCCCACAGTTGAGAGATTTCTTTACTTAACTCCATTTAAAAAATATAACTATTTTAAGTCATTCTGTTATCTCAAGATATGAGTACTTTATATTAATTCTTTTGTGTTTGGGAATAACTTATTCATCACATTCTTGATTTAGATTATGCATTGAGTGTCTTTTTTTCTTTCCATTTCCAGAAAAAACTCTGGAATTGAGCCATAACTATAATCTAAGTTATGAGTAAATGTATTCCTGGCTTTATAAAGCCATCAACCTTACTAAGCCCTCTCCAATCCTAATTCTTCTTTTCCTAAAATGTTTCCCATCATTTCTCAGGAAATCCATATTGTAACCACACACATTTTTATTGTACAAGGAAAATGTGTAAAATGCTTGTTGAGAGCTATCTACACCTTCAATCCTCACAGCCATCTTTATTTATTGCCTGAGAGATAGAGAAAAGGCTTAGGAGGGAGATGAGAAACTTGTTGACATTGACTACCATAGAGGAAGTAGTGGAGAAGCACCAGGGATTGAGGATGGTCACCTGACTTCATCATTGGTAGGGATCCATAGCAACTGCCACTACTGTTCAGGTCACACCGGTCTGATCTCTGGCTGCTGGTTCCTTTTACATCCCAAGTACTTTATCCATCTTTTCCTTCTCCCCACTCCTCACTCAGGATCTCCACTACAGCTACTATGGCTCTCTAGAATCTGTCCTGGCTTAACTATGTAGGGTCCAGCTCAAGTGGCCAGCATAGTAGCTCAGTGGCTCTGATAGGAGTCACAAGCAATCAGAAATGTACCTCCCCAATCTCTTCCAGTCTCTTAGAAGTCTTTCCATTTCTGATCACATAACAGGAGGGAAATGGAAAGAAATAGTAGACCAATAGTCTTTTTCTCAGCAGGACTGACTTGTACATCTACACACAAAATCCCAAGCCCCCATTCCATTCCTTCACGTCTGACTCGTTGTAGACCCTGCTATAATGGGTTGTACCATTGTCTAGCAAGACTGTCTCTCAGTGGTTTTATCCCTTGCACATCTTTGTCTTTTAAAACCATCATGTTCAGTTCAACATCTTTTTTTTTTTTTAATTTTTTTTTTCAGTTCAACATCTTTAGTTCTGGGCACTTCCTTTTACTTCTCTGATATGCTAATACACAGTTGCAGAGAAATGCAAAGGAGAGTTCCATCTATTTAGTTTGGGGATGATATATAACAACTTTGTGAAGTAGGTGGTACAAATATTAATACTCGCATTTTAGAGAGAAGGAAGCTGAGGTTGGGAGAGTTTAAGTTACTTTGAGGTCACCCAGCTAGTTTATGGCAGAACTCAAATTCCAGTGTTCTTTCAACTACATTGCCTCATGTTATCTCACTGATCTTTTGCACCGTGTTTTTATTTTTGTTTAGTCATTTTTCGTCCTGTCTGGCTCTTCTTGACTTCATTTGGGGTTTTCTTGGCAAAGATGCTGGAGTGGTTTACTATTTTCTTCTCTAGAGCATTTTACAGATGAGGAAACTGAGGCAAACAGGGTAAAGTGACTTGCCTAGGGGCACACAGCTAGTGAGCATATATGGTCAGATTTGAACCCTGGAAAAGGAGTGCTCTGATTCCAAGCCCAGTGTTTCATCCACTGCACCACCTAGCTGCATTATGCACCATGTACAAGGGTTAAATTGGCTTATTGGGACCAATCCGTGGAGCATGCTGAGATTTGCCATTTCTGGTTCTGGTTGAGCACATGGGAGTATGGAGGCTGTTTCCAGCCATGTATGAGTCAGGGCTAACACTAAATTCCTAGCTTCACATAGAGATGAGAATCTCTATTTGCTATGGGGCCAGAAGAACTGATGACTCAATGGGTGTAAAAGAAAGCAGCCATCCCCTCAGCCTCTCTTCTTTTGCAGCTGCAAATCACGTCAGGACTGTTATAAGGTTTTTCTTAAGATGCTAAGGGTAGAGAGCAAAGAAGCAGGCTGCCTTAACTCCTACTCCAACCACCACGTGGCCACAAACACAGGACATCCTTTCCAGGCAAGCTTGACCTGTATTTGGACTACCTCTTTTGTATTTGTTCTTTCTTGGTCTTAAATAGTACATTGTAACAGTCATATGTTAAGTTGCTGAATACTATGTAATTATGTGTTAAGTTGCTGAATACTATTTTAAGTCATTCTGTTAGCTCAAGACATAAGTATTTTTATATGAACTATTTTGGATTTAGGAATATATTATTTATCACATTCTTGATTCATATAATACATCGAGTATCCTTTTTTCTGCGCCAGATTTGGGGGAGTCTGGAAATGCACCATAGCTTTAATCTAAAATATAGGTAAATTTATCTGTAAGGTGTCAAGATATGAAGAATGTGAGGGGGGAAAAGCAGAACCCCTTTCATTAAAGACCAGATTCCTCCCAGGAATGAACCCAGTGTGACATTATACCTGGGTCCAGAGTAGAAGGATCGCCTTAGTGGAGAAGGAAGAAACAGAGCACCCCATTTCTCATGGGTTCCAGGTTGGAATTATATATCCTTTGTTCATTGTCCTTTGCTCACGAAGAGGACCAAAATGGCATCACTATGTTAGAATCAAGTTAATGTGTCCAAATGTGGCTGATCAGACTAATAAATGCTCGCAAGACTGCCACAGGTAGGACACAAACAGTCCCTAGGAACATTTGGGGAGGATTGTCTAATTGGACGTTTTGCATTTCTTCTGAGCTAATTCAATTCTGCTTTGCCCACAGCACCTTCTCTGATGAGGGCACACCATGCTGGCTGGTCCTGTGCCAGTGTCTTCCATGTCATAGTCAATTCTTTTTTTTTTTTTCTTTTTTCTTTTTGCTGAGGCAATTGAGGTTAAGTGATTTGCCCAGGGTCACACAGCTAGAGAATGTTAAGTGTCTGAGACCAGATTTGAACTCAGGTCCTCCTGACTGCAGGACTGGTGCTCTATCCACTGTGCCATCTAACTGCCCCCATACAGTGAATTCTAATGTTTTTAAGAGAGACCTTGAGGATGCCCTTGCTTTTTCCACCTTGTGAGCATTTGCCCTGTGTGATATTTGGTATTCAAACAATGTAGCCAGTCCAAAGGAGTTGTGCTCTTGCAGTAGAGTTGGAATGCTTGGCAGTTTAGCTCAAGAAAGGACCTGAGTATTTTGTATCTTACCTGCCAGGTGATCTACAGAATCTTCCTAAGACAATTCAAATGGAAGTGATTCAGTTTCCTAGCATGGAGCTGATATACTATCCAGATATGGCACTATATGCTCTATGGTACAATAATTGAGATCAGCACAACAGCTCTGGAGACCTTTCAGTCTGATAGTCAGTCTAATACCTCTTCTCTCCTATACTTTCCTTCGGAGCCTCCCAAACACTGAACTAGCTCTGATGGTGCATTTATCAATCTCATTATCAAAGTGTATAGCCCTGGAAAGTATGCTGCAAAGGTAAGTGAACTTATCCACAGCATTCAAATTTTCTCCATTTGCTTTAACCAATGGTTCTACATACAGATGATGTAGTGCTGGCTGATGGAGTACCTGTGATTTCTTGGTATTAATTGTTAGGCCAAAATGAGCACAATCAGCAGAGAACTGATCCATGCTCTGTTGCATCTCAACTTCAAAGGCTTCGAGTGCACAATCACCTGCAAACAAAAAAATCACACTCCAACACTCCCATCACTTTAGTTTTGACTTGTAGCCTTTTCAAATTGAAAAATTTACCATTAGGGCGATATAGCCAGGAAGGGCTAAAATGACCAGGGTTTCAGCCGGTTGCCAACAATGAGGGGGACACACATCTTTCATCCTCTGCAGAATATAAACTCCATCAGGTCTTGAGTTTCACCCAGGCAGATCGTCTCAGACATGACATCCAGCAAGATGGCCCATGTAAGTGAGTCAAAACAGCTCAGGATCAATGTGGGGTGGGGACTGGGATAAGAACCTAAGGTAGGACCCATCAGCAGCCATTGTGTCCTCCCTTTCATTTTAGCCTCTGGAGTTTTCCTTTACTGTTAAAATCTCTACCTAGATCTCTTCCTCTCACCTTCCTTTCATCATCTGGCACTTTTCTGAAACCCTTGTTTTTCTCTCGAAGTCACCACTCTCTCCAAGGCTTGCTGTCCCTTCTTTCACACAACAGACACAATAGACCCTGGCGAAGAAATTCCTACACTTCTTGTTTCCCCACTGCCTCTTTTAATTCCTTTTTACCCTCATCACTTGGCAACCATTTTCTCCTTTAATTGGTAGTTCATCCCATCCAGTTCCTTGTAAATGGCATCCGTGAGGCTTGAAATAATACTTCTTCCTCTCCAATAAGTTTGTACCTGTCTTAAAAGCTTCTTCTTCACCTTGAACCCTCTTGACCCTTTGAATATCTGGGTCACTCAGCTACTTTACCATCTTCCATGACCTCTACTCTACCTTCAGTATACTTCCACTATGAACAGGAGACCCATCCCCCACACTATAAATAATTCCCCCCACCTAATAGAATGGATTTTTCCCAGGTTTAAAAATGTCTAGCTGTTGTTCTATCAGAGAGCAAGTATCCAACAGAAAAGATCAAGAAATCTTTCAGTTCCCAAATTGGAGTTTCCCAGGTATATAATGGGCAAATTATTTTATCTCCCTGGGCCTTGCTTTTCTTAGCTATAAAATGAGTGGGTTGTAAATAGCATACTCTAAGGTTAGTTAGTCTCTTAGAATTCATTTATTCATGCTATTGGGAGAAGCGATCCAAACCTTTCAGAGGGAAATATGAAAAGAGAAAATTGTCAAAGGTTTATGGAACCATAGAATTTAGAATATTAATCAATTTTATATAGATATGTATGTATAGTACATATGTTATATATATATATAAATCATGTAATATATACACATTACAAACATATATAGTTAATCAAATAAAATTTCTACATGGGTCATGTCCAAAAAATATTTTTCATTGAGTTCTTCTCTGTATCAGGAGGTGGGTTTCATCATTAGTTCTCTGAAATTCTGGTTAGTTGTTCCACCAATAAACACAATATTATTCTATCATATTTATATACCAAAACATTAATTTCAGCAAGCTGATTTCAGAAAAGCCTGCAACGACTTACATTAACTAATGCTGAATGAAGCAAGCAAGACCAGGAGAACGTTGTAAGCAGTAATAGCAAGATTATGTGATGATCAATTAGCTTAGCTCAGCAATGCAATGATCTAAGATAGTTCTAATAAACTTGGGATGGAAAAAAGAGAAAAGTATGGAAACTGAATGAGGATCAAAGCATACTGTTTTCACCTTTTTGTTTTGTTTTGTTTTTTCCCTTACGGTTTTCCCCTTTTGGTCTGATTTTTCTTTCACAACATGAATAATATGGAAATATGTTTAAATTGATTGCACATGCACAACATATATCTTGTTTTGCTGTCTTGGTAAGAGGGAAGGTAAAGGAAGGAGGGAGAAAAAAATTGGAACTCAAAATCTTACAAAAATGAATGTTGAAAACTATCTTGACATATTGGAAAAAATAAAATACAATTGAAATAAAAACAAACAAACTTGCTCATCTCTTCTCTAATTTATGGGCACCTCAAAAGAACTATAAATATTTTTGTACATTCTAAGAGTTTGTTTTGTTTAGAACTAATCCCTCCTTCAATCTTCATCTCTTCCAGGAATTCCAGTTGAATTTATGCCCAAGCTGTGTTTTTCTCTGAGGTTTTTATTTATAGATGTTTTGGAATCATTCTTGTTTTTTGCTTTTGTGTCTTGAGTGTCTCTGCCACCACAAAAGCTCATTATGATGGAATTATAGAAGAAACAAACATGGCCCATGTGGAAACAAAAAATCCAGGAATGTTGTCTTATATTTGGGTGATCTTGAAGAAAGGGGAAAGAAGGAGTGCTATCTCACACATTTTGGATGTTCAAGTGAACAGCTTTTACAAATGAGGAGGAAGGGGGTGCTGAGTATCACTTGAATCTTGCATTTGAACCAATCAAAGAAGGATAGAATATGGAAACAGTTTGGTAAAGAAATATATTTTGTTCAACAGGGGAATAGGAGGAAAGTAGGAGAGAGAAGAGGGGAGAATAAGAGAGAAGATTGACTCCAGGGAAGAATAAATTACAAGCAAAATTAACTCCAATCTCAGAGGGCAAATCATGAAGAGCACTCAAAAAAAAAGAAAAAAGAAAAGGGGGAAGAAAGGAGGAGGAAAGGAGAAAGGGAGGGAGAAGGGGAGAAAGAAAGAAAGAGAGGTAAAGAAAAGGAATAGAGAGGAGGACAGGGAGGAGGAGAAGGACAGGGAGGGAGGGAGAGGGACAAAGGGAGAGAGGGAGGAACAGACAAAGAAGAAGAGAGACAGAGAGAGAGAGGGAGGGAGAGAAAAGGAAGGAAGAAAAAAGAAAGAAAGGAAGGAAAGAGGAAAGATAGGAAGGAATGAAAGAAAGAAGGAAGGAAGGAAGGAAGAAACAAAGAAAAGAAGAAAGAAAA
The DNA here is from genome assembly GCA_023553655.1 of Myrmecobius fasciatus. Classification (NCBI taxonomy): domain Eukaryota; kingdom Metazoa; phylum Chordata; class Mammalia; order Dasyuromorphia; family Myrmecobiidae; genus Myrmecobius; species Myrmecobius fasciatus. Next base: position 6,081 of record JAJPUD010030735.1, on the reverse strand, counting down.
AAGAAAAATGGAAGGAAGAAAAAAGAGATAGAAAAGAAAGAAGGAAGGAAGGAAAGAAAGAGAAAAGAAAGGGGAAGAACCTGTGATTGATTTCTAAGAGGGGAGGAGGAGAGAGGAAGGGAAAGGGAAGCACATGCCATCAAGTATAAATAACTAATGCTAATTATGCTATTGTCTCATCTGCAAAGAAGTCAAGGATCAAAAAAAAAAGCATTAAAGTATAAGAAGAGGAAAAAGTGAAATAATTATAAACCTAAACATGAAACTGATCAGTGTAACACCAATCCACCTCCTGAGAGAAGTGATGCAGATGAGATAAGGTTACATTCTGAACTTGGTCAATGTGGGAATTTGTCTTCCTATTTGTTATAATAGTTTTATTTTTCTTTCATTTCAGTTGTGGGGAGTTTAAATGGGAAAGAGATTTTAGAGATAATGTTCCTCCCTCAAAATAAGAATAGAAAAAAAGGCAGAAGGAATTACAGAAAAGCAAGATGACTTTAAAAGTCACATGTATTTATTATATATTTTAAAAGAAAAGCATATTACATGTATTTGTCATATAATTTATCCTATTTAGCATGCATTAGATTACCTGTCATCTAGGGGTAGGGGGTGGGGGGAAGGAGGGGAAAAGCTTGGGAAAAAAAAAGTTTTTGCAAAGGTCAATGTTGAAAGGTCACTCATATGTTTTGTAAATAAAAAGCTTTATATATATATAAAAAAAGAAAAGCGTATTATACAATAGAGATTTGCAGTTTAATGAATAAACTCTTCCTCCTGTACAGAAATGCTACTTTTATTTAGTGTTTGGAAAGATCAGAAATTTTTTTTTAAATTAGCTTAAGAAAAAACTGTCTACACTCTACTTCCTGTCTTCCATACCCTTTAAACCATCTTCATTTTGACTTCCAAACTCATCACTCAACTAAAACTTCTCTCTCCCTCTCCCTCCTTTCTGTCTCTATCTCCTCTCTTGTTCTTTCTCTCATTCTCTATCTCTTTCTGTGTTGTTGTCTTTCTCTGTTGTTCTTTCTCAAGTCTCTCTGCTTCTGTCTTTGTCTCTCTATGTGTTGTCCCATCTTTCTCTGTCTTTCTGTTCTTTCATTCTCTCTCTTCTTCAGTCTCTCTGCCTCTGTCTCTGTCTCTCTGTGTTTTTCTCTCTTTCTCTTTCTGTCTCTCTGCCTCTGTTTCTGTCCCTCTTGGTCTCTCTTCTGTTCTCTCTCTCTCTCTCTCTCTCTCTCTCTCTCTCTCTCTCTGTTCTCTTTGTCACTGTCTTTCTGTCTCTCCCTCTCTCTCCCTTTCCCTCTCCCTCCCTCTCTCTCTCTCTCTCTCTCTCTCTCTTTCTCTCTCTCTCTCTGTCTCTCTGTTCTTTGTCTCTGTCTCTCTCTATGTCTCTGTCTCTGTGTCTCTGTCTCTGTCTCTCTGTCTCTCCCTCTCTTTCCCTCTCCCTCTCCCTCACTCCCCCCCTCTTCTTTTTGTCTCTGTCTCTCTATCAAGCACGTGGGCCAAATCTACCAACATTTCTCAGTCCTCATCCCATTTGATCACTTTGTAGCCTCTGATGCTGTGTTCTCCTAGATGCTTTTTTCCCCATGGGTTTTTGTAATACTGATCTCTTCTGGGTTCACTTTCAGGTCTGACCAATCCTTCTTAGTCTCTTTCACCCATTTACCATCCACATCAAGACCAATAATTTTGGGTGCATCCCAGGGCTCTGCCCTGGCCCTCTTCTTTTTTTTCTGTGTTCTCTCACTTGGTGACCTCAACAAGATGGTTGTTAGAGCCAGAGTGGACATTAGAACAGAATGTTAGAATGTGGCCTCCAGACTAAGCTAGCAGGAAGAGACTCGAGCAGAGGAGGCTAGAACACAGGTGACACACTATCAGAGTTAGATGAGTCCTTGGGACATAGGATTTTAAATATTTTAAAAGGAAAATATGTTGTATAATAGAGACTTGCAATTTAATGAATAAGTCCCTTCTTCTCTACTCTAATGTATATAGAAATGCTTTTTAGTGTTTGGAAAGTCCAGAATTTTTTTTAAATTTAGTTTAAGGGCAGCTAGGTAGTGTAGTGGATAGAGCACCAGCCCTGAACTCAGGAGGACCTGAGTTCAAATGTGACCTCATACACTTAATTAGCATTTCCTAGTTGTGTGACCCTGGACAAGTCACTTAACCCTAATTGCCTCAGCAAAAAAATAAATTAGTTTTTTTAAAAAAAACTATTTACATTCTACTTCTTCTCTAAACCTCTTCTAAAGGACTTTAAAACAAAACATCAGAGATGGAAGAACTTTTAGAACCAGAACCAGAGAGACCTCTAGGGCATGCTATAGTGGAAAGAGAACTGGGTTTAAATTCTGCCTTGGTGGCTCAATGTGACCATTGCCAAATCCTTCTCTGGGTCTGTTTTCTTATCCATAGAATAATGGTGTTGGACTAGAAGGGACCACAATTCCTTCTGAGTATTATCTTATGGTCACAGAGGGACAGTGTGACAACAGCCTTGGAGTCAGGAAAACCTAGCATCAAACTACAATTCTGGCTGGGGGATCCTGAACAAAGCATTTTAATTGCTCTGGGCCCTAAATTACTCAGACTGTTATTGTTCAACCTTCATTCTCCAAAAGGACCAGTGATATCTAAGTGTGGATGGCCGAGCAGGTACCAGATCCATATTGGTAAGGGAGCTTTTTCTACTGGAGAGTTTTCTATATCAATCAACAAAATCATAGATCTGGTTAAGAAAATAATAAATATAGAGAACATCTAGTCCAACTAGTTAGAATAAGGGTTCTACTGATGCTGAGTGAGATGAGCAGAACCAGGAGATCGTTGTACACGGCAACAACAGTACTATATGAGGATCAGTTCTAAGGAACATGACTCTCTTCCACAATGAAATGCTTCAAACCAGTTCCAATTGTTCAGTGAAGAAAGCCATATACACCCAGAGAGAGGGATGTGAAATGTGGACCACAACATAACATTTTCATGTTCTCTATTGATGTTTGCTTGCATTGTATTTCCTTTATCGGATTATTCTCTCTTATAGATACGATTTCTCCTGAACAAAAAAATGATGTGTGGCAATAACTATACATATATTTGATTTAAGTATTCTAACATAATTATCATGTAGTGGATATCCTGCTATCTAGGGGAGGGGTGGGGAGTAGGGGGGAAAATTTGTAACAGAAAGCTTTGTAAGGGTTAATGTTTAGGAATTACCCATACATATGTTTTGCAAATAAAAAGTATTAATAATAAAAAAAATAGAATAAGGGTTCTATTAGAGAAAGCAGGACACTCAAGCATCAACCCTAAATGTAAGAGAAAGCACTGTCCTTCCTAATGTTAGAGAGGGTTTGAATAGGCGTATGGGCTCCTGAGCTAGAAAAGTTCAATCTTGCTATCTTACAGTGGGGGAAACTGAGGCCTAAAGAAGGGAAATGACTCATTTAAAGTTACACAGCTAACGAGACTTGAAAGACAATTCGCAAAGTTCATATATAGGAAGGCTTTAATGGTCTGGATCCAAATTGAAATGAATTTTTGCTTTTTTGGATATAGAGACCACCCAACAAAGGAAACTTATCCTAGAAAGTTAGGTGATATAATGGATATAACTTTGGGATTAGAATGAAGATGAAGAGTTCAAATCCTGCCTCAGACACTTTCTTGTGATCATCTGCTAGTCATTCAACTGTGATTTGCCTCAGTTTCCTCATTTGCAAAATGAAGGGGGTTGGACTCAATGGCATTTAAAGTTCTGCCAAATAGAAATCTATGATCCCTTACTTCTCTACAGTATATTGTTTTAGAGCTGCCTAGAACACTAGAGTAAATGACTAACTTGCCTAGGGATATACACATGATGTGTCTCAGACAATTCCCCTAAAACTTCCTGATTCTAAGAACAACTCTATCTGAAGCCTTTCATGGGGGGAAGAAGCCAGTAGTTCAATTTCCAATTTCTGGTAAGGCTTAAGAAAGTTTTTTTTTAAAGGTATTATTAAAATATAAATGGGCTAGGTGGATGGAACTTGCTAAGGTATAGGAGTGGTAAGCTGAAGCTACCTGACTACTTGGACTTTCCTTGTTGATACAGGGCTAATGATCCAAGTTCCTCTACTGCCCAATCCTCCTCCTCAACTTAGTGACCTCCCCCATCCCTCTTATTTCTAAGATCAAAAAGCCAAGATAAGAGATCAAAAGACAAAGTTTTCAGAAGAATTGCAAAATATAAAGAACCACATGAAAACATGTTCCAAATCACTAATAAAAGAAATACACATTGTGAAACAACTGAGGTTTCACCTCATCCCATAGAAACTGGCAAAGATGATACAAAATGGAAACAGCCATGTTGGAAGTGTGGGAAGACAGGCACACTATTACTGATGGCAGACCTAGGAAGCAGACCAGCTGTTCTAGATGTCAATTTGGAATTCATTTCCAGATTGTACAAACTTTCCAAACTTTCTATCACAAAAACCATTTGTTTTCATCCAATGAATTCATTTACTTCTAAATTTCTCACAATGGATTCTGCCCAATGATCTCCTTCTTGGAGAGGCTGTTTTTCCCAGAATATCCATTTTAAGAAGGATGTCCAAGTCCACCATGTTTTCATTCCTCTCCAGCTCTAGATATCCTGACTCTAGATATCCTCTGCCATGCTCCATGAGGCATGCCCCATTCCAGTCCCCCACCATTAAAATATAAACTTTCATTAAGCGTTGTTGATGGAATTATGAACTAATCCAACCATTTTGGAGAACAATTTGGAACTATGTCCAAAGGGCTTTGATCCAGCAATAGCACTAAGTCTGTATCCCAAAGAGACTAAAAAAAAGGGGGAAGGACCTATTTGTATAAAAATATTTATAGAGGTTCTTTTTGTGGTGACAAAGAATTGGAAATTGAGGGGACATCCATCATTGGGGAATGGCTGAACAAGCTGTGGCATATAACTATAATGGAATTCTAGTCTATTATAAGAAATGATGACCAGGATAATTTCAGAAAAACATGGAAAGATTTACATGAACTGATGCAAAGTAAAGTGAGCAGAACCAGGAAAATATTATACATAGTAAAAGAAATATTGTAATGATGATCAACTGTGACTGACTTAGGTCTTCTCGAGTAATACGATAATCTAAGACAATTCAAAAGGAGTCATGATGAAAAGCGTTATCCATCTCCTGAAAAAGAACTGATGGAGTCAGAATGCAGATCAAAGCATCTTTTAAAATTGTTGCTTTTGTTTCTTTCACAACACAACTAATATGGAAATATTTTATATAATTACATATGTCTAACCTATATAAAATTGCTTACCTTCTCAGGGATAGGGCAGGGAAGGAAGAGAATTTAGAACTGAAAATTCTTTTAAAAACAAATGTTAAAAATTGTTTATATGCAATTGGGAAAACATTTAAATTAAAAGGAATGCCTTTGAGGGCAAAGACTATCTCTTCCTCTTTATACTTGTATTTTCATTACTTGACCCAGTGTGTGGCACACAGGAAACAATAAATGTTTTTTGTTTTTGTTTTTGTTTTTTTGCTGAGGCAATTGGGGGTAAGTGACTTGCCCAGAGTCACACAGCTAGGAAGTGTTAAGTGTCTGAAATCTGGTCCGTGTCTGAAATCTGGTCCTCCTGATTTCAGGGCTGGTGCTCTGTCAACTGCATCATCTAGATGCCCCACAACAAATACTTCATGAATTATTTAAACAACAACAACAACAAAAATAAGGTGTCTGTACTCTTACACAAAGTAAATTCACTAGTGGACTTATGTCTTAAGGAAGTCAAAGTCAGAAACAACGATCCAATATAGGTCAAAATAATCAACTTGGTAGTGACTGAAGGGATACCCACAAAATGGAGAATAGCTATGGAACACAATGGAATATTTGTGCAGCAAGAAATAATGAATATAAAGTATTCAGAAACATGGAAGATTTGTAGAAATCATTGCAGGGTAAATAAGCAAAACAATGTAAATGAGGATGTCATGAAGGGATGAGAACTTGGAATAACTGAGAACCTTGTGAAAGTGCCAG
>JAJPUD010030731.1:0-12986 GCA_023553655.1 Myrmecobius fasciatus | reverse complement strand
ATAGATAGATAGATAGATAGATAGATAGATAGATAGATAGATAGATAAACCCTTTGTTAAGTATTGACTTTGAACCAGTGCTGGGGTTCCAAGTACAAACAAGCAAGTCCCTGGAATCAATGAACTTATGTTCTCATGTGGGAAACAAGAAAGTGGGCAGGAGTGTTAGGTGGGCAAAGCTGGTAGCAAGGGGTGATGGTGATGGAGAAGTTTAAAGAGTAAGGAGTGGAGTCAACAGTGAAGTGAGACTATTTGGAAGTCACAAGTAGGGCAGTTGGGAGAGGGGACAGACTGGAGGGAAGAAGAGAAGTTAAGAGTACTACAATAAAAAATTTTTAAAAACAGATGAGGGCTTTATTTTATTTGTTGGTAGCAGTAGTTGTGGTGGGGATGGAATTGAGTCAACTTGTGGAGGGCAGCTCAGCTGAAAGAACTTGGCTGCCAGCTGTCAGGCAAGTCTAAGAGAAAGAACATGGGATTTGGGACTCAAGATTTTGAATTTGCTGCTTGTATGACCTTGCAAGTCATCTAGCATCTTTGCACCTCAGTTTTCTCATCTATAAAATGGGAATTGGAGTAGATCAGAGATCAGGAATCCTTAAACTACTGTTGGGCAGTCTGGGGAAGCCTACAGACCCTTATTTTTAAATGCATAAAATAAAATGCAGGAGATTACAAAGAAACTAATTATATAGAAATATAGTTACATACATACATACATACGTGTGTGTGTGTGTGTGTGTGTGTGTGTGTATAGCCAAGATCATGGACCCCAAATTAGAAACTTCTGAACTAGATCAGAATTAGTGGTTGGTGATAGGGATGCAAAAGAAAGGAAAAATCATAAAAAGAACATGAAAAAAAAGTTTGAAATGGCAATTTTGTTAACACTGTGTTCAATTTAATATACTTAGAAATCAAAAAATATATATAATAGAAGTTCAGTTTCATATACATTGCTTTTTTTTGCTCTTTGTATACTAAAATTTTCATGAATATTGTTGTTGGTTTGTAATAAAAAGAAAATGTAATTGTTGGTTTGTAATAAAAAGAAAATTTAACATTTGATAATAATGTAAAATTATATAAAATTCAGTATAAACATATAATGAATAAATTAAAATAATATAAAAAACTTGTGCCCTGATACAGTGTGCTACTTTGGGGGCAGGTCCAATCATTTTTAAAGCCTTCCTTCCAATGGGGAAGCACTGAATCTTTACTGCTATCACTAAAGGATTAGGTGGAAGGGGAAGAATGAGGAGACTTGATTCATCATGAAAAAAAAATACCTCCAAGCCTTGGAAAGCAGAATTTTATGTTGTTAAAAATTTGTCCATTTATAATTAGACACACACACATATATATAATTTATAATTATAATTCTTTTTCTGATGCTTCACAATTTTACTTCTACAAAAAGGAACCCCCCAATAATGTACCTGATAGGTGGTCATCTGATCTTTGCTCAAAGATCTCCAAGGAGAGGTACAGCCCATTCTATTTTGGGCAGTTGTGATTGTTAGAAAGATTTTTCTGAAACCTTATTGAAATGTGCATCTTCCATTCCTGATACTGGTTCAGCCTTTTAGGACCAAATAGAGTTTCTGATCCCTTTTCCATATGGTAGACTTGAAAATAATGATCCTGCCCCCATCTTCTCAGATACAGGCTAAACATCACTGGAGATCAGAAGTGATCTTGGACTTTGCTACTTGGACAAAAGCCCTGGCAAATTCTTCCAAACTGGGAAGGCTTTTATTGTGGATTGAGGATGGATTATGCAACTATTATCTAAGGATTAACCCTATTAACTGTATTGAGGTCTATCACTAGAGAGTTAGTCATTAGGGAATGAATATTCCAAGTCCTAGTATATCCTGAAAACTAGTTGCTAAGATGATGGTAGGAGCAAGGATGGGAATGAAATCCATATCAGTAGACCAAACATCTAAACCAGTGAAATATTTTTGCATAATGAAATTTTCCAATTTGAAATATTAATGCACAAAAATGAATATGAAAAAGTATTCTTACAAATACCTCCTCTGCTAGGTCTAGGTGAGTGCCAATTTTATTTAACTCTAATCCTGGCTATGTCTGCTACCCTACCTTCTTAAATAGGCTGGAACCCACTATGACAAATATCCATTACTGGCCTAAAATTCATTAGTGCCTCAGAGGTCAGTAAAGTCTACAGAGCTGTTCAACCATACAGTTCTCATTGGAACTGCATGTAAAATAAAAGTCACTAGGTTCTGAATGAGGGTCTGAAGTTTCTCTTGGGAATAAAATGCAAGGACTTTCTGTTAACTATTATAATGGTTCAAAGACTTTTTTTTTACTCCTTTGAAACTTCTTGGATAAGTCCCTGATAGGGAAATTATTATTTTATTAATACTAATATTAATAAATAATATTTTTAATTTCCTAAGAAAAATTAGAACCTGGAGGTTTTGAGAGATCGAACTGAATCAATGTATGAAAGTGCTACTGATGGAAAACTCGATTTTCACTAAGCATGACACACCAAGCATAAAAGCTATCAAAGGAAAAAGCTGTGACTGTGTATGTCAGGAAACTGAGTGGCATCCTAAAATCAGAGTTTAATGGGAAAAACACATTTAAAATAGCTAACAGCTGATTGATAATTGCCTTAATATCTAAAATAAAATGGATTGTAAAAATTTGGAAAATATTTTTGGTAATAATAATGGAACATAGAATTCATCACCCTTCTTTAGGTATAGTAAGAGGAACACTTTCCCCATCAAAAAGGAGAGAAAAGATTAATAACTTTTTAAAAACATGTTAAAAAGTTAAAACTTACAGAAATACCTTTGGAACAAGCAGACATTATTAAGCCAAAATAAAGGAACACAATAAATATAGACTATCAGATCTTTTGCATATAACTCAAAATGATTTGCTTATTTCTGAATGGATCCCATGATGGTTTAATAGAAAGGAAAAAGCTCTTCTCCACCCAGTCCATGGGTGATACCAACATGAACTTAACCAACAATATATACGTAAAAGGCACTGAACAAGTTGCTGCCATGAGGATTTTTAAAAATAGAAACAAATGATGATAATCCTTTATGATAGGAATTCAGGCATATCACCACCAAGCAATCAGTGCTGATTATACAAAGAAATGGTATAAAAATATGTGAAATTATTTCAGGTTGCAAAATTTAAACATTTATAGAATAGCTAGTAAGACAAGACCTGGTAGCTAGACTTATAGATCAGAACTTGTTATCTTTCATAAAATGACAACAATGCTAGTGCTTTCCTCTCAAATTATTTCCAATTTATCTTGTCTCTGTCTTGTTTGTACATAGGTACTTATGTGTTGTCTGTTCTATTAGATAGTGAGTTCTTCAAGAGCAGGGATTATTTTTTTGGAGGGAGGGACATTTCTTTTTATCCCGAGAATTTAGCATAGTTGTTGTTTAGTCACCTCCAACTCTACATGACTCCATTTGGGATTTTCTTGTGATTGTGTTATGGGGGGGTGGACAATTGGGGTTAAATGACTTGCCCAGGTAACATAGTAAAGTGGTCCTCCTGACTCCACAATCAGTGCTCTATCCCCTGCACCACCTAGCTGCCCCAATTTGGGGTTTTCTTGGCAAAGATACAGGAGTTGTTTGTCATTTCCTTCTCCAGTTCATTTTTCAGATGAGAAACTGTGCAAACCCTTTGACCCAACGGTGTTTCTATTGGGCTTATATCCCAAAGAGATCTTAAAGGAAGGAAAGGGACCCACATGTGCAAAAATGTTTGTGGCAGCCCTTTTTGTAGTGGCTAAAAACTGGAAACTGAATGGATGCCCATCGATTGGAGAGTGGCTGAACAAATTATGGTATATGAATGTTATGGAATATTATTGTTCTGTAAGAAACGACCAGCAGGATGATTTCAGAGAGGCCTGGAGAGACTTGCATGAACTGATGCTGAGCAAAATGAACAGAACAAGGAGACCATCGTATATGACAACAAGAAGACTATACAATGATCAATTCTGATGGACATGGCCCTCTTCTACAATGAGATAATTCGGGCAGTTCCAACAATCTTGTGATGAAGAGTGCCATCTACAACCAGAGAGAGGACTATGGGAACTGAGTGTGGCTCACAACATAGCATTTTCACTTCTTTTGTTGTTGTTTGCTTGAAAACCAGTGCTTATGGATAAGTTGATAATGAATCTAAAAGTAATGGAAACATATAGTTAGCTGGAAACTGTCAAGTTGAGGATAATATGGGCTTAAGATAACAAATATAGGTTATTGAGTACTGCACAAAAAAAAGCTCCCTCCCTTCATCACTGTAGATTCAAATATCAAGTCATATTCTCAAGGAGCTCATATTCTCATTAAGTTAGGATTTTTATAACATTTTCATAGACAATTGAATATAGCATAAATACAAAGTACAGCTATTTTGGAGTAGGAATAAATAATTGGGGGAATCAGAAAAAGCCTTCTGAAGGAGGTATCTCTTGAGCTGAGCCCTGAACTAAGTCAGAAGTTCCTAGGGATGATGGTGGAAAGAGGGAGAATTTCAGGCACAAAGGACAGGCATGAATGTGGGAGATGGAAATATTGTGTATAAGGAACAACAAGAAGGTCAGTTTGACTGGTTTATAAATTGTGAGGAGAAATAAAATATAATTATCCTGGAAAAATAGATTTTAAGACAGATCATTTGTGTTTTATCCTAAAGATACTGAAGATTCTTGAGCATAGAAGAAACTAGATTCAACCTTTGTTTTGGAAATATCACTTTGATGGCTCTGAAGAAAGGATTGTAGAAAGGAGAAATTTTATACAGGTAGACTATTGTATGTATAACTTCAGTAAAGAGGTGATGAAGGTGTGACCAAGGGTGGATATGTTTTAAAAAGAGAAAAAGGGAAAGATATGAGATGCTGAGGAGGTTGGATTAATGAGACTTTGTAAATGATTGTTTATGGAGGTAAAAGAGAGTACAGAGTTGAGAATAACTCTTAAATTGAGAAAAGTGGTAACCAAAAGAATGGGGTTATTCTCAATAGAATAGGAATAGAGGAACATTTAGGAGGAAAGGTGAATTCTGTTTTGGATATGTTGAGTTTGAAGTGCTGACAATTCTATGTCATGACTTCCAGATCTATATATCTGCTTCAATAGCATTAGTGAATTCCCATATTGCATCAGCAACTGTTTATTGAATATATCCAAACTAGTCTTTTTTAAAAATTTTTCCTCATATACAGTATACCACGGTCAATTTCTTTGGATTTGATTGGCCGGACTCCATATCTGGAATATTCTTCCTTTTTACCTTCATCATTCAGAATATTTGCTTCAGAACTCAGATCAGACACCACCTTCTATATAAGGTCTTTCATGATGTAACCAGCTATTAGTTCTCCTCAAATTATCTTGCATATATCTACATGGATACAGAATGGCCCAAAAGTCTTAGTGTGGTTTTAAGCTTTAATTGCTTAATATGCATTTGACAGCTATGTGGCACAGTGGATAGAAAGTTAAGCCTGGATTTAAGAAGACTCATCTTCCTGAATTCAAATCTGGCTTCAGACATTTACTAGCTATGTGACTCTGGGCAAGTCACGTAATCCTGTTTGCCTCAGTTTCCTCATCTGTCAAATGAGCTAGAGAAGGAATAGCAAATCACTCCAGTATTTTTGCCAAGAAAATCCAACTTATGAAGAGTTGGACAAGAATGAAAAATTACTGAATAATGAATATATGTATAAAAATTGTATTATATTGTATAATCACATGCACAGATATGCTGGGAAGTTGACATCAAGGAAAATAAACATGACTTTCCCAACATGTGCCCTTGTGGGGGAATGAGTATTATGTGTACATTTTGTCTCCTCTGGGTAGATTAGAGGCTTTTTGAAAGCAGGATCTGTTTTGGATTTTGTCTTTGAAACTCTGGTGCCTAGTACAATGCCTGACACATAAATACTTGAATAAATACTCATTAATTGATTAAGTGAAGTGGCTTGCCCATGATCTGTTTCCATTGACTTCAAATCCAGTTTTACTTATTGCCTCTCTCTAATATATAAGTATTTTAAAGAAGATGTCAAGTGGGGCTGTGTGGTCCATTATAGCAAATCACAGAAGGCCTTTAAGTTTCTATGAAGAAAGAAGAAGGGGCTTAGTCAACATCACCTAGGTAATAAGTATCAGAGATAGAATTTGAGGCTTCTTCTCTCATTTCAAATCCTCCTACTCTTTCCATTACACTGAACTCTCTCTCTCTGTCTCTGTCGTTTCTGTCTCTGTGTCTGCCTGTCTGTCTGCCTCTCTCTCTTTCTCCCTCTCTCCCAAAAGCCAGTCTTGTCACATTTAGCATACTAGGTACCCAGAAGGAACAAATTACCCTGAGTCATTCCCACTTGCTATATTCAATAACATCAGTAGCATCTCCAATATTGAATAATACTGAGCCCCCCAGAAGCATCCTTTCTTAGACCAGATGTCTCTGAACATTGAATTTTGATTTTAATCTTGAAAGAAAAGTTATAGCAAATCTGGACAGTATACTAAAAGCAAAGTTATAACCTTACTGACAATGGGTCATATAGTCAAATCTATGCTTGTTCCAATACAAGAGAAAGTTTGACTATAAAGAAAGCTGAGTGCTTTTGAAATGAAGTGTTGGGGAAGACTTTTGAGAGTCCCTAGCATAGTAAGGAGATCAAATTAATCAATACTTAAAGAAATTAATTCAGGCTATTCACTGAAATGTCAAATCCTGAAGATGAAACTTGAATACTTTGATCACATAATGAGAAACAGAAATTTAATGGAAAAAACCTTTATGTTAGTTGGGAAACATTGGAAGCAAAAGGAAAAGGAGACAGCAAAGGATGAGATGGATAGATATTGTCATGGAAAGAACAAATATGAGCTTGAACTAAGAGATAGTGGAAGATAGAAGGACCTGGAGTGTTATGTTTCCTGGAGTTACAAAGATTTGGGCATGACTGAACAACTGAACAATAACAACAAAAACAAATTAAATTTAAATTTTTATCTCAAAAAGAACAGTAAGTACAAAATTATAATATAACCAACATCCTACACATTGCTGCCCAAGTAAATTTCCTTCAACATAGACTGCTTGATCATGCCATTTATCTATACAATAAACTCCAGTATTCTTTCCATTGTCTAGGTTTTAATTGTTCTCCATCCTACTGTAATTTTGTACTATTCACCTAGGTCTTCTGGGGTTGACAGATGAGCTTGATTTTTTCTGAGACTCAGACCTCACCAACACTTTCCCTTCCCCCATTTTCACCATATTTCATAGAATCTCCCTATCTCCCCAGCTTCTCCTATAGGCTTTCCATCACTTATTACGGTTTTCCTCCATTGGAATACATGTTCCTTGAAGACACATCTGTCTTCTTTGTTTGCCTGTACTTAGCACAGTGCATGATTTATTGTAAGTATTTGATAAATGCTTTGTCTGTCTGTCTATTTGGCTATTGATCTAAGATAAACTCCTCTGTTAGTTTACCTGGTCCCAATCTCTTTCCAATCTCTATTGACACTGTTCTTTCCCGCTCTACAAGTCAACTCCCTCTCTGTTCCTCACTTAAAATACTTCATCTCATGATTCCATATGCCTTTACAATAATTGTTTCCCCTTGCCTGGAATGCACTCCCTCTTCCCTTCCTTCTTTCCCTCCCATACATCTGGATTAGATTAGCTCTAAGGCCACTTTCAACTCTAAATCTGTGATCTTTCCCTTAGTGAAGGAATGAAATAAATGTTCTAGATGGAAGACCACATACAAAGAAAAACTTAAAAGAAGATGGGATAGAAAAGGAAGATATTTGTCTCAAAGGTATGATGGAGAAATCCAGAGGCAATGGCTGGTCAAGGGGTCCTTCTTCAATAGAGGCTCTTGGAGGAGTCCTCTTTACTTTTCCCTCCAATCAGAGGGTAGGGGATTCTCATGAAGTGGGAGTTACAGCTGAAGTGATTTTCTGGGATGAAGAGATTCCTTCCTAGAGCAGGATGAGAAGACCAGAAGAATACAGCCAGGTGAGAAATGAAGAGGGGAAAATAGTTTATATTTATATGCCAGTTTACAATTTGCAGTTTGCTTGCATATACATCATTATTTGATCTCCTGAAAACTGTCTGAGATTTGTATTGCAGTAATTATAAATTAGTTATTATTTATTTGTAGTTATATAAACAGAAATTGTTTCTGTTTTGGACAGAAATCCTGGGGGTCTTCCCTTCTCAGACCGATTTTATTTTATTTTTTTGACTAGGTAAAAGAGGTCATTCTTTGCCTCATTTTTACCTAGTCTTAATCGATTAATAGGCATTGCCTCGGACAAACTGAGATGGGGGAAAGATTTTAGCTCAAAAAAGGCTAAGGTCTCCCACTGCATTCAGTGGTCCAGATCTATATATTACCACTAGAACCAGATAGTTTTGGAGAAGAGAGGCGGTGACTTTGCATAGCCTTCCCTCACTTAAATCCAATTAACTTGCAAGTCATGACATATCTTGCCTGATGTCATGGCCCTCCTTAAGAATTAAGGACAAACAATAATAACCCTCCCATACAGTCCTTCTCTTCATTTCAAGCACCATCTTAGAATGTAGAATGTTAGAGACCAGATGTGCTTTTAGAATGTAAAATACCTAATATCACAGTTAAGCCCATAAAATTTAGAATTTCAGAGCTTCAAGGGAAGAACCTTGAAACATGGCAAGACTTTTAAAATCTAGAATATAGAATGTCAGAACCAAGAGGAACCTTTAAACCCCAGAATGCTGGAAAGGGGAGGGACTTTGTAATATAAAACACACACTATTGGATCTGGAAAGGACACTGGTCTAACTCCTTCACTTTATGACAGAAGCCCTGGGTGGACAAGCCAAGCCTTGAATCTGTAACTCTTGACTCCCAGTCCTGGGCTTCTTTGGACACCTGCAGTGAGGGACAGAGCATAAGATCATTATTAATTATCCTTTGTTCTATCTTGGACAAAGACTCTCAACATCAGCTCTCCACATTGTAAACAACTTTACTCTTTGTGGGTTGGTCACAGGCCCCTAGCCCTTCCTTGAAGATACAAGCTGGATTTTTGTTCAGATGCCACCTGGTATGAGTGCCTTGTGCTAAAATCAGCCTTGGTCACAGAATGCCCAGGTGGAAATGTTTAGAATCTTCCTTGGACCTCCCCCTAGAATTGCCTTCTTTCTTTTTCATTTCTTTTTTGGTGAATAGGAAGGGAAATAATTCCAGACACAAGAGGTAGGTGCATTTATTTCTAAGCCTGATTTTTTCTCTTTCTAATGTTCTATTAGGAGCAAAGTTGTTTTCTCTAAGGCCCTAACTATAGTTCCCCTTGCTGCAGCAGCTGCTGACAGGCCCATTCAGCCTGGCCAAGCTGATGGGGAATGGAGATTGGAGAGTAAAGAATTACAGAAGGGGTGATTTAATCCCAAAGTCATTACCTAAACGCCCAGATCACTGGGGATTACCACCAATGTAAATGAGATACAGGACAGCCAATGGATCACGGGACCTTTTCTTTAGGACTTCAGCAAATAGAGTCCGATAAGGAAATCTTTGTAATTACATGGAGCTACACTGGTCAATTCTGACTTTTAAATACCCGCTGGGCTGGAGAAAAGAGAGAGGAAAAAAAATCTGCTCTACATATGTTATTTCAGGGTAGTATTAAGTAATTCCTTTTTAATTCTACACAATCAATAGGAGAACAGGAAACCACATGAAAAGATGAGGGCTGACGCTGCGTCCTTTTGTGACTGGTATCACTCCATCATTTTGGGTAATATCATTTCCAAATTAAATTTTATGGTCCATTACTTAGCAGCTCAAACACTTTTCTAATGGAATCTTAAATGGAACTGACTTGCTTTGCGTGGGGTTTGTCTCTCAGTTAAGATGTTATTTAGTTCTAATTATCAGATAATGAACTCAGGAAATTTAATTTTTAATATTTATATGTCAAAAGTCCATTGTACTTTGGCGAGAAGCTTTAAATTAAAAGTTAACACGGGTAGAATACTAATAACAAAAAATATCCCGTTTCAGATAGGGAGGAATTACTGAAGGTTCTCAGGGTAGGTGGTTCTAGGGTTAGACTATTTACTTAGGAACTTGTGTACAGGGTCAGGAGACCTTATGACTACTTGAAAAGACAAAAACCAGAGGATCTTAGTAGCTGCAAGCTCAATATGAATTCAAGGCAAGATAGGGTAATTGGAATAAATAACATGATCTTAGGCCACATTAAGAGAATAGAGTGAGAGAGATTTCTGCTGTCCTTGGTGCTGATCATATCCCATCCAGAATATTAACTTCAATGCTGGGCATATAAGAAGAATATTTTTTTTTTAAATGCTGCATGTCCGTAGGAGGGTAATGAGGATTCTGAGAGGATTAGAGTATCCTTGCAGGTCAAGGAGGAAAAAACAAAGGATGTCTAACTTGGAGAAGAGAACACTAATGAAGTCCCAGACATAGTTTCTGTGTTCAAGCATTTGAAGGGATCTGAGCAAGAGAATTAAGTTTGTTTTGCTTGGCCCTAGAAAACAGAACTGGAAGCAAGGGATGAAACATACCTAAGAACAAGCTTCTTAAAATCAGAGCGGTCCCAAAGTGCAGAGAACATCCATGAAGAGTCAGTGAGCATCTTATTGAGATAAGAAACTAAGCATAGGCAATGCAGGCATTTGATTCAGGTATAATACCCAGAAAGGTACATTGAAGGACATATTTTTAATATGCTTTTTTTATGAATGCATGTAATCTGAATTCCAGGAATATCCTGCTTTTGGGGGTCCATAAGGACCTACATTGTTGTTTCAAGTCTCAGTGTGAGAGTTAGAAGGTTCAAACCCTCTTAATGAACAGAAGCACACATTTCATAATTTTCAGAACCTACCAAGGGTACATAACTGTCTTACTCAGGCTATGATTCATGTCACCAGATTGTCTAAACAGTGGAGGAGTACTTCATCAGGGAGTCTGTATTGGCTGTCAGGAAGCTCTGACAGGGAGTTTGTAGTATGCACAGGTTCAGAGGGTTAGAGGACTTCAGTTCTGGGGTTGGATGATCATAGAATCAGAGAGCCCCCAAGTAAAGTAGCATTATGAAATTTAAAAAAAACAGTGTTTAAATAAGAACATGTGGGCTCAAATGCCAGCTCTATTATTTATTAGCTATGTGAACTTGGGCAAGTCTTTTTCATTTATAACAGGGAGTAATAATATTTGCACTACCTAACAAAAATTATGTGTAGTGCAAACACAATTAATGCATGTAGGATTAGAAGGGAAATAGTTGAACAGGAAAAATATTTGTGTTAAATTTCTCAGATAAGGATCAAGTATTCAAATATATAAGCAATTAATGCATATGTATGTGTATAACATATGTATGTGTATATGTGTGTGTGTGTGTAAAAGGAATGGCTTTTGGTGATATATATATAAGTATATATAAAAATGTGTTCCAAATCACTAATAATAAGAGAAATGCAAATCAAAACAACCCTGAGCCTTCACCTCACACCCTACAAATTGGCAAAGATGTCACAACATGAGAATAGTCAATGTTGTTGAGATTATGGGAAGATAGACACACTAGTGTATTGGAGGGAAAGCTGTAAATCAGTATAACCCTTTTGGAAATCAATTTGGAATTATGCAAATAAAGTGACTAAAATGTCCATACCCTTTGACTTAGAGATTTCATTACTGGGCTTATACCCCAAGGAGGTCATTGATAAGAAGGAAGTCTCCATATACATAAAACTATTTAGAGCAGCACTTTTCGTGAGAGCAAAGAATTGAAAACAAAGTAGATGTCCATCGATTGGGGAACAGCTAAACAAATTGTGGTACATGGATTATAATGAAATATTATTGTGCTGTATGAAATGATGAATGTGATAAATATAGTGAAGCCTGGAAAGATGTATATGAACAGATGCAGAGTGAAGTAAGTATAGCCAAGAAAACAATACATATAATGACTACAGCAATAGAAATGGAAGGAGTAAACACATGCAAAAATCCAAAGTAAATGTTATAAAATTACAAATAACAAATATTGCTTGAAGGAAGAAACATAAGGAGACAGCCCATTCCACTTGGTAGTAGAGATTGGATGTCCACAAATGTACATTGCAAATATTTTCATGCTTTTTGTATGTATAGATCAATTATGATGATTTTGTTTTTTTTTTCCTTTCTGTTATATAGGATGATTCTCTAGGAGGAGAGGAAAATCATGATGATTTTGTTTTTTTTTCTTTTCTGTTATATAGGATGATTCTCTAGGAGGAGAGGAAAATCATGATGATTATTTTGAAAAAGTCATAAATAAAATTTTATTTTTAAAAAGTCCTTTGTAAACCTGAAAGTGCTATTGAAACAAGAGACATTTTTATCATTTACTGCAAGCAACAGGGGATTGGGGGGTTTGTCAGAGAATTGAAGATTTAGAGTGAGAAGGAAATTCAAAGAAATTCAGGGGATGTAAATATGTAAACTTGTCTTATAAATATATTGATAAATCTCTCTGTTTCTATCTTGTCTCTGTCTCACTGTCTCTGTGTCTCTCTAATATATTTTAAAATCTTTTTTTAGTCCTTTACATTTTATTTTGTACATATAAAACCACCTTTCTGAGAAGAGTTCTACTTCGTCACCAAAGAAATCCATGACATGCACACAAAAGTTAAAAATCTCTGATCTAATCACTTTTTGAAAGAGGAGATTACAAAAATGTTGTATAGCTGGGTTCAAGTTCAAATCTAGGTCCTTAATCCAAATCCAGAATTCTTCTCAGGGTACTGTGTAGCCTCTCAGCCCAAAATTTAGGTACTAATGAGGTTTCCACAAATGGCATCCCTGCTCTGGTTTGGGGACTAAAGTCAAATCC
>JAJPUD010030730.1:0-11123 GCA_023553655.1 Myrmecobius fasciatus | reverse complement strand
TGTGGACCACAACATAACATTTTAATGCTTTCTGTGAATATTTCCATGCATTTTGTTTTCCTTCTTAGGTTGTTTTTTCTTCTTCTCTTTCTATATCTGATGTTTCTTGTGCAGTAAGATAATTGTATAGATATGTATACATGTATTGTATTTGTCATAGAATTTATCCTCTTTATCATGTATTAGATTACCTGTCATGTAGGGATGGGGAGTGGAGGAAGGAGAGGAAAAGCTTGGGAAAAAAAAAGTTTTTGCAAAGTTCAATGTAGAAAAATCACTCATATGTTTTGTACATAAAAAGCTTTATAAAAAAAGACTCAATGAGACATCAAGAATCAGTTAAACAAAACCAAAAAAAATAGAAATAGACAGTAAAACTATACTAGTGGGGGATCCTAATCTTTTCCTATTAACACTAGACAAATCGAATCTCAAAATAAATAAGAAAGAAGTTAAGGAAGTAAATAGCACTTTAGAAAAGTTAGGTATGATAGATATTTGGAAAAAACTGAATGGAGACCAAAAGGAATATATATATATATTTATATATATATATATCTGCAATATATGGAATCTACACAAAATTTACTATGTATTAGGGCATAAAACCCTCAGAATCAAAGGCCAAATGGCCAAAATAGCAAATACATCCTTTTCAGATCATGATGTAATAAAAATTATATATGATAAAGGGCCAGGGACAAATAGACAAAAAATTAATTAGAAACTAAAAAATACTATCCTAAAGAATAAGTAGGTGAAACAACAAATCATAGACACAATCGATAATTTCATCCAAGAGAATGACAATGAGGATAAAACATACTAAATTGTATGGGATGCTACTTAATTAGTTCTTAGGAAATGTTTTATATCTCTAGAAGCTTGTGTAAAATCAAGAAAGAATAGATTAATGAATTGGGCATGCAACTTAAAAGATCTAGTAAAAGAACAAATTAAAATCCCCCAAATGAAACTAAAATAGCTAGAAAAGCAACAAATTACAACCCCAAATTTGAAATTCTGAATATAAAAGGAGTGATTAATGAAACTGAAACTAAGCCAACTAATGAACAAAACTAAGAGCTGGTTTTATGAAAAAAAAATAACAAAATAGACAAAGCTTTAGTTAATTAAAAATATAAATGAAGAAAATAAAATTATTAGTATCAAAAATGAAATGGATGAACTTTCCACCAATGAAGAAGAAATTAGAACAATATATTCAGAGCTATTTTATCCAATTAAATGCCAATAATTCTGATAACCTAAGTGAAATGGAAGAATACTTACAAAATACAGATTGTCCAGGTTAACATAGGAAGAAATAAATAGCATAAATAGTCCTATTTTAGAAAAATAAATTGAAAAAACTATCAATCAACTACCTAAAAAAATATTTCTAGGGCCAAATGTATTTACACATGAATTCTGCCCAACATTTAAAGACAAATTAATCCCAATACTTTGCAAACTATTTGGTAAAATAGGGAAAGAGTCCTACCAAATTCCTTTCATGGCACACATATGGTGTTGATACCTAAACCAAATAGAATCAAAAGAGAGACAGAAAATTTTACTTAATGATATCACAAAGAAATCTTAAAGGAGGAAAAGGGACCCATATGTGCAAAAATATTTGCAGCAATTCTTTTTATAGTGGCAAGAAACTGGTAAACTGAATGAATGCCCATCAGTTGATGAATTGCTGAATAATTTATGGTAAATGAATATCATGTAATATTGTCATTCTATACATGATGATCAGCAGGATGATTTCAATAAGGCCAGGAGAGACTTACATGAACTGATAAGTGAAATGAGTAGAACCAAGAGAACATTGTACATAGCAACAACAAAATTATCAGATGATCAGTACTGATGGACATGGCTCTTTTCTACAATGAGGTAATTCAAGAAAATTCTGATGGTTTTGTGATGGACAGAGCCATCTGCCCTGAGAGAAAGCCCTGGGGGGACTGAGTATGTATCACAACAAAGCATTTTCACATTTTTTATTTGCTTGCATTTTGTTTTCTTTCTGATTTCTTTTTTTAATTTTTCTTCTGATTTTTTATGCAACATGATTATTGTGGAACAACACATTCCCAGAAGAAGATACCTTGATAAGATTCAGAAAAGGTCTGTTTCAATCAGACAGGAGCACAGTCTGCAAAGCCAGAACACAGAAAAGAGAGAGTATGGCAATGAGCTGGGGTGGAGAGTAAGAGCTTTGTAGCTTACATATCCCTGGCAATCTTCTGTAACCCTCTTAGGCTACCCTGTCCTGGTTGCAAGCAACTGGTTTGGCAGATTTCCTGCAAAAGGCCAATTGTAAACCATTGAGCCATGGAAGAACATAGGACTTAGCCACCATTACTCAGCAGTGGAAATCAATCAAAACAACTTCACGAGAGCAAATAAAAGCAGTTGTAACTCATTTTCATTGAACAGACCTAAAACTTTAAAAAAATGAATAAACAACCCAAAAAGAACTCTCAACATGGAGAGCTTGTATGGAGAGAGAGAGAAGAACAGACCTCAAATCCTGAGGTTTCTAAAGGCAAAGGAACTCCAGATGCAGTTCTAAAGTTAGACATGAGCTGGTCCCCATTTCACAAGACTTTCTTGGAAGATTGCATAAAGAATCTTAAAAGAGAGAAGAAAAATAAGTTAATAAAACGAGATCATTTGAGGAAGGAAAGGAAAAAGCAGGATAAAGTTCCCAGGGAAACTAGCAAAGAGCTACAATCAAGGAGATAATTTTATAGGAGATAAAACAAAGATTGTGTTAATATGCTAATGTGATAGCTTAGAGGTAAAATTGAGAGGTGGTAGGGGTGGATTAATTCCCATCATTGAGTTATACAATTTACTAATCAATAGCATTGTTTGTGCTACTCCCAAGGCAAGGTAGCCTTAGGGTTTCTCCAGTCTTGCTACATTCTCTCATCAGTATTGTTGAGGAAGAGATCTGGTGCTGATGAGGTACATGAAAGAAGGGAGATGGTGTTGGACCTCCTTGGCCAATTGCAGGTTTATGGAGGAATTCTCAAACGCAAAGAAGCAAGGCAAGCTGTCTATATGGTAAAAAAGGAAACAAGTTTATTTCACTGGAAAGGACAAACTCTTGCCAGTGTGGGCAAAGGCCTGGTAGGCCTTTCGATTTGGTGAGTTTTCACTAAGCAGCAGCTCAGTGAGCTTTTTTTCTGATGTGGGAAAATAGCAAAAACCTGGGGTTCAGAGTCCTTTTATTTTGCTTTCTAATGTTTCAGGCTGGGAGATTAAAAGCTAGTATCTGTAAAGGGTGGTGATTATGCCAAGATTACTGATTGAATTGTAAGTTTGATTTTGAATAGCTGGGTGGGGCCCTTCCTATCTCAACAAGAGGATCTTTGAGATTCAGGGTCTCTTCAGCCCTCCCCCCATTTATCAGGGGGCACAATCAAGGACATAGTTTACATCATTATCACACATGCATGTGACAGGTATTCAGTGATATCTAATGATGGAGCAGGGAGATTGATTGTCATCTATTTGTCACATTTGCTATGTTGTATATCTATATGATGTTTACTGTTTTCACAAATGTTACATATATGTATGTATATATGTAACATGCATTTGCACACACATATAATATACATGCACAAATGCACAATAAAAATTCATATAAAAATAAGTTTATGTGTGTGTATCTCTTGGAGTATGTGTTCATATAAATAAACTCATATATATATATATATATATATATATATAGAGAGAGAGAGAGAGAGAGAGAGAGAGAGAGAGATGTGTATACACACACACACACACATATATACACACATATCTATATCTATCTATGCACACATATACATATTTACCCACAAATAATTGTTGTTTGTCATTCATTCTTGAAGACGATCATTGACATCATGAGAGTGATAGCTTGATTTGCCATGAACTGGATTTAAGTAAGGTAGAGGTAAAAAAAGTGTCAGCAGTCTCATATGCTCCTAGAGAGTCAGCAAAGTTCAGGGGTAGGCACAAATGTCAAGATAACTACAGATGTCCTGAGAGAATTGGATTATCTCGGGTTTTCCAAAATAAGTCTTTTCCCAGCCTCAGTTTATCTGAGCAACTGCCCATATTAAATGACTAAGCACTAGGAAAGAATTGAAACAAAAGATGATTTAGTTTACCATCATAGTATATCAATCTTAGAGGTTAAGACCCTCAAAGTTTGGCCAAAACAGAAGATAATAGCTATTTATCCTGTTTTGTTCCATAGAATTCTAAACAATAAGTATTAGTGCTTTGGCTGAAGGCCATTACTAGCCATTCAATGAAAGCTAGAGCAATTTGGGTTTAAAAGCATAGTCAAAAAGCAGGACATAAAAGAAAATCAGAACAAAAATCACTACTTAATGCATTTTGCTAATAAAACCCAGTAGAAAATGATAGTGAAATCTCATTCAAAATAATCACAAAATCCACAGAACACTTTGGAATTTACGTAGTATGTTATTTTAAGGATAAATATATTCTTATATATCTCTCTGTAGGTGTGTTCTACTACTTAAGTAGTAGAAGATTCATTGTCATTGAATAATGACTACTTTTCATTGAATAATCAAAACAAATGCTAATATTGCCTGAATCATTTTACAAATTTAGTTCATTGTCAATCTAATTACTATGGTGTTTCTCTATAAAACTAGAAGCAATAATTAAATTTTTTTCTTTTGCAAAAACATAAAATTAAAAATTTCAAGGAAAATAATAAGAAAAGTTAAAAATGAAGAGGGCTTACCTTACCAGAAATTATACAATTACAATAAGTATACAATTGTAAGCATTGAAACTACTTAGTAGTGATTCTTAAAAAAAAAATTCAGTGCAACAGATTAAATAAATAAACAGAGCAACTGGCTAAAATAACCATATGTTTTATAAAAACTGAGACTACAAACCCCCATATAGGGGAATTAATATTTATAAGAATGGCTGCTATAATCAGAAAGCAATTTGCCAGAATTTTGACTAAGCTAATATCTTAACTGCTTTTACCAAAATAAGATTCAACTTAATTAAATGATTTGAACATATATTATCACCTAATAAATATGAAGAATAGAAGAAAGTATCTTTCTTATCTATGGGCTGCAGAAAAAATAATAACAAAACAAGTGTAATAGGAAGTTATAAATAAGCTTTTTTGTGGAATACAAATATAGAAAGTTATAAAGCTTTGTACACAAAAATAATCAATGTAACTAAATTAAAAGATGAAACAGTTATTGGGGGAAAATATATCAAATATATTGATAAATATCTCATATATAGGACATAGGGTAAATTGATACAAATATACTAGACCAAAAAGTTTAACCCAGTTATATAGTTATTTAAATGAATGGAGCAACAGATTTCTAAAGATGAAAGGCTATGACAAATGAATGAGGAAAATATTTTAAATAACTAAAAAGAGAAAAGCAAATTAAATTTTTTCTGATCTTTCATCTCATAGCTTTCAAAGCAGTGAAGGTCACAAAAGAGAGAGACACATAATGCATCATGGGGTTAAGTGTACAATCATGTCAATCTATGAAAAGTCAAGTTGTGTATTACTCTAGTTAACCTAAAATAATAGGGGAAAAACTTGATAGGAGGATACTAGGAAGATAATACAGTAGGTCAGAACATTCCAAGCTTTCCAGATTTTATCCAGAAACCAGATAAAATTTCACGTCAGGGTGGACGCAAAGCAGGTAAACATAAATAGGAGTTGTGTTAGACAAAATAGAAGTGAAGAAAAAATAGAAGTGAATATAAAACATCTCATAAGTAAAAACAACAGATCTGGAGAAGAGATGAAGAAGAAAATATATAAGAATAATTGAACTACCTGAAAGGTCAAATTAAAGAAAAAGAATCCTGATTATAAAAGAAAAATTAAAGAAAATTGTCCCCATTATTAGAACAAAAGGTAAAAGTAGTAGTAGAAAAAAAAATATACCAATCACCATCTGAAAGAGATGCTACATGAAAAACTTTCAGAAACATCATTGCTAAATTCAAAATTCCTGTATCAAAGAGAAAATTTTGCAAGCAACAATAAAACCAATTCAAATATGGTCAAGCTATAATTACTCACATGAGACCTAGCAGTGGCTAAAAGACTGCAAGTCTTGATATACTCCTACTTCAGTGACTTAGGATGTAAAAGATGGGCTATTATCACTCCAGAAATAAATGAAGACAATATCTGGAAATATCTTGGAGGAGGACATGGACTACCTTTTCTACTTTTTCTGAGAGTTTTAGAAGATCTCAATCTAATTTGTAAAAGCGCCATCTGGAACTCAGAAGGATGGGAAGCAGCCATACCTTGAGGTAATCAACAAATTGTATGAGAATTGCCTACTGCAGGGAAAAGTTTAGAACAGAGGTCATAGGAAAATGCATGGCCAAAAAAATGAAGACTCTCTAAAACCCTAAGGTATTTTGGATTGGCAGAACAGCATCAGTGGGGGACAATTCAAATGCAAAAACTACACTGGTAAGGAAGGTCCAGAGGTTAAAGACAGTGAAGCAGGAATCAAAACCAGGTTTCTTAACCCAAGGTGCATAAAGATTTTGAACCACTGGATGGATGGGGACCACAACATTATTCACGTTAGGAAAATCTCAGACCATTTGCCAAGTGCTGTTCAATTGCAAATAGAGAAGATAGGCATATTGCTAAGGGATTTGCAAGGACAAGAAAACCATGTTGAAACAATTAGTCTGTGATGAGCTTTAGATCAATCCTACCTTGGTACTTGAAGGGATATTATTTTTGATGAAAGCATTTTGTGGGCTCTATAAGATGTACAAAGATAGGGGTTGCGTTGAGTGCCCTTTCCAGGATGCCATCTTCTCAAACCTCTGGACTTACAAGATCTTGGAAAGGGACAGGCAGGTGACTAAGTGGTGGGAAGGAGAACAAACTGTACAGTAACATGAAAGTAAAATGAAATTTAAAAATGAAATTTTGGCCAAGCAGCAGGCATGGGCATTCAGAAAAAGACAAAAAAAACCTGGGGATTGAGGGGAAGAATAGGTCTTACAAGAAGAGATAAGAGCAGAATAAGTGGTTTCCTATCTATCAAGAAGGGTAAAGACTCACCCATATATGGCTACAGTTACCCTCAAGTCAGTCAAAAAGTTGTTCAAGTAGGAAATTGAGGTTCCCTGGGGGCTTGTCAATCTGAGTTTTAAGGGTCTTGGTTGGTGGGAATCTGAGTAGCCAGCTTCACACTTCCTTCACTTTCACTATGGATTGCACTGGCACATCTTCAGTGTCCCTCCTGGTTACAGAAAGGGAATGGTCCAGTAGGCTGCCATGGACATGAGGACTTGAGAGGAAAGTCTCAGGACCAATGTCCAATCTTTTTATATTCAAAGTTAGAGTGAGTAAGAGTAAGATGGAACTCATGGTTCTAGTCACTGCCACCACAAAAGCAATAGCCAAAGCTTGTACCTTATGGCTAGTCTTTTAAACTTTCTCCTCTTTCTGTGCTATGTCAATATTATTATAAACTTTAAAGGTCACATCAAACATTTCACAAAAGGGGAGTTTGGAATCCCTTGCCAAGTTTTTGGAACTTCCAGTAAATGTCCAGTGCTGAATTTAAATGAATTCCATATCAAACCCTGATTAAGGAAAGAGGAAAAAGAAAAGTGAATTTGACCATAGTGTCCTGGAGTCTGTCCCTAAAAGTGGTGGGATTTTCTCTGAGTCCTTAATCATAGTAAACCTGCTTGCACATTCCTTTAAGAATCACTTAAGTAGACTTCTGGGGGCGGAGCCAAGATGGCAGAGTGAAAACGTGACTCTCTGCATCCTCCTCCTCCCTCAAACAATAAAATAAGCCTTTGAACTGATCTTCAAGTCAACCAATGCAGAAATATTTGGACACTGCTCTCTGAAGAACTTCATATCAGGTTTGTTTAACTAGTACAGAGGGACAAACTGTGGACTCGGTGTACACTGGAAGTGAGGGTGGGACTCAGCTCAACTCATCCTGGCAGAAACTCCACACTCCAAAATCCAAACAGCTGGAGTTTATCTG
Source organism: Myrmecobius fasciatus (assembly GCA_023553655.1). NCBI lineage: Eukaryota > Metazoa > Chordata > Mammalia > Dasyuromorphia > Myrmecobiidae > Myrmecobius > Myrmecobius fasciatus. The sequence goes on along the minus strand of JAJPUD010030730.1, from coordinate 3,024 downwards.
AGGCAATTGGACACTCTGCCCTGATTGTGGACATGTGTTCTGGCAGACTTGCCTTGTTTAAGGAGTAATCCCAATTTAGCCCTAGCCCCCACCGGCCCAGCACCTTAAGTTAATTCGACGAATTGCCCCAGGGCAAAGATCTTCAGCCACCGTCTTTTCCGAGCCTTAAAGAGACATCCATGCTGTCTGAAAAAAATGAAGAAGCAAAAGAGAGCTCTCACCAGAGACAGCTTTTATCAAGAGAAAGAAGGGATGACCCCAGATCCTGAGGTTCCTTTAGACAAAACTCCAAAGGAAGTTATTAAGGACCATGACTGGTCCCCTTTTCAAAAGGCCTTTCTGGAAGATTGCATAAAGAATCTCATAAGAGAGCTGGAGGATAAATGGGAAAATAAATTGAAATCAGTGCAAGAAGGATATGATACCCTGCAAAAGAGATATGAAAAAGACACCAATTTATTGAAAAATAAAATTAGTGACGTGGAAAAAGAGTGCAATGAACAAAAAAATTCAATTGGCCACTTACAAAAGGAGCTCAAAAAGGTAACTGAAGAAAACAACACTTTAAAAATAAGAATTGAACAAATACAAGTGAATGACTCAATAAGACTTCAAGAATCAGTCAAACAAAAACAAAAAAATGAAAAATTAGAAGAAAATATGAAATATCTCTGAGGAAAAACAACTGACTTGGAAAATAGATCTAGGAGAGACAATCTAAGGATTATTGTATTTCCTGAAAGCCATGATGAAAAAAAGAATCTAAACAATATCTTCCAGGAAATCCTGAAAGAAAACTGCCCTGGGATTGTACAATCAGAAGGCAAAATCACCACTGAAAGAATTCACCAATCACCTCCTGAAAAAGATCCCCAAATTAAAACCCCAAGGAATATTGTGGCTAAATTTCAGGACTATAGCACCAAAGGAAAAGATTTTGCTAGCAGCTAGAAAGAAACAATTCAAATACCGAGGATCTATACTTAGAATCACACATGCTCTGTCAGCCTCCACATTGAAAGAGCAAAGGGCCTGGAATCAGATATTCCGAAAGGCAAAAGAACTTGGATTATAGCCAAGAATAACTTATCCAGCTAGAATGAGCATTATGCTGCAGGGAAGAAGATGGTCATTCAATGATATAGGTGAATTTCATCTATTACTAATGAAAAGGCCAGATCTGAACAAAAAATTCAACCTCCAAACACAGAACTCACGAGAAGCATAAAAAGGTAAAAAGGAAAAGACTCTTGAGAACTTTATTTCTACTATGGGGATACTTAAAGCTTGGGGGTATAATTAACTAGATATTACTTTGATAATATGAAAAAGAAAACTACAGGGGGAAAGTTTGTCATACTGGGGAAAAGAGGGAAAAATTTGTAAAATAAAATGTAAAAAAAGGAGGTAAAAACAAGGTAAAATCTCTTGAAGAGGCAAAGGAAACCTAATATAATTGAGAGAAAGGGGGAGGGAGATGAGCATTGTGTAAATCTTACTGTCATCAGGTTTGGTTCTAAAAGTGTATATCAGATATTTGATTTCACATAGAAACTTGTCTGTTGCTAAAGGGAAGTGGGAAGGAAAGCATGAAAAATAAAGGGATAAACTATTAGAAAGGAAAATAGAAGAATCAAGGGAAAGGAATTAAAAAGGGGGGAAAGGATCTAAAGGGTGGTGGATTGTTTGGGAGAGGGGGTCATCAAAAGCAAAGTACTAAGGAGGGGGAAAGAGAGAAAGGGGAAAGGAAAGGGGAAAACATAACTTGGGTAAATAAGATGGCAGGAAATAAAGAATTAGTTATTCTAACTGTGAATGTGAATAGGACGAACTCTCCCATAAAGCAGAAGCAGATAGCAGACTGGATTAAAAGCCAGAATCCCACAATATGTTTTCTACAAGAAACACAACTAAAACATAGTGACACATATAGAATGAAGGTAAAAGGCTGGAGCAGAACCTATTATGCTTCAGCTGAACAAAAAAAAAGCAGGGTTAGCAATCCTTATCTCAGATCAAGTAAAAGGAAGGAAACTATATTTTGTTAAAGGGTACCATAGATAATGTAGCAATATCAGTACTAAATATATACGCAATAATTGCAATAGCATCCAGATTCCTATGGGAGAAATTAAGAGAGATGCAAGAAGAAATAGACAGCCAAACTCTACTAGTGGGGGATCTCAACCTTGCTCTCTCAGAATTAGATAAATCAAACAACAAAATAAATAAGAAAGAAACTAGGGAGATAAACCACTTGTTAGCAAAGTTAGGTATGATAAATCTATGGAGAAAGTTGAATGGACACAGTAGGGAGTTTACTTTTTTCTCAGCAGTCCATGGAACCTATACAAAAACTGACCGTGTGTTAGGGCATAAAAACCTCAAAATCAAATACAAAAAGGCAAGAAATAGTAAATGCATCTTTTTTCAGATCATGATGCAATAAAAATCACATGCAATATAAGACCAAGAAAATAGACGAAAAGTTAATTGGAAATTAAATAATCTAATCCTGAAGAATGAATAAGTGAAAGAGCAAATCACAGACACAATCAATAATTTCATCCAGGAGAATGACAATAAGGAGACCACATACCAAAATTTGTGGGATACAGCCAAAGCGGTAATAAGGGGAAATTTTATATCTCTAGCATAAAATAGAGAAAGAAAAGATCAACGAATTGGGCTTATTATTAAAAAAAACTAGAAAAAGAACAAATTAAAAACCCTCAATTAAATACAAAATTGGAAATTCTAAAAATAATAGGAGAAATTAATAAAATTGAAAATAAGAAAACTATTGAATTAATAAATAAAAGTAAGAGTTGGTTCTATGAAAAAACCAACAAAATAGATAAGCCTTTAGTTAATTTGATAAGAAAAAGGAAAGAGGAAAATAAAATTGTTAGTCTCAAGAATGATAAGGGAGAACTTTCCTCCAATGAAGAAGAAATTAGAGCAATAATTAGGAGTTACTTTGCCCAACATTATGCCAGTAAGTTTGATAATCTAAATGAAATG
>JAJPUD010030729.1:0-12987 GCA_023553655.1 Myrmecobius fasciatus | reverse complement strand
AGGGAAATGAAATATGGACCACAACGTAACATTTTCATGATCTCTACTGACATTTGTTTGCATTGTGTTGCCTTTCTCTGATTCTTTTTTTTTCTTGTAGATAGGATTTTTCTTGCATAACTTCTCAAGCATTTCAACATTATTAGCATGTAGTGGACTTCCTGCCATCTAGGGGAGGGGAGGGGACTGGGGGTAAAATTTGTAATGGAAAGCTTTGTAAAGATCAATGTTGGGGAACTACCCATACATATGTCATACAAATAAAAAGCTTCAATAAAAAAAAGTAAATAAAAAAAAAGACTTTACGATGATCAATTTTGATGGACATGGTTCTCTTCAACAATGATGTGATTCAATCCAGTTGTGCTGCGATGAAGAAAGTCATATACATCCAGAGAGAGACCTGTGGGAACTGAGAGTGAACCACAACACAGCATTTTAACGCTTTCTGTGAATATTTCGATGCATTTTGTTTTCCTTTTTAAGTTGTTTTTTTTTCTTCTTCTCTTTCTAGATCTGATGTTTCTTGTGCAGTAAGATAACTGTATAGATATGTATACATGTATTGTATTTGTCATATAATTTATCCTATCTAGCATGTATTAGATTACCTGTCATCTAGGGGTGGGGGGTGTGGGGACGGAAAGGAAAAGCTTGGGAAAAAAAAGTTTTTTGCAAAGGTCAATGTTGAAAGGTCACTCATATGTTTTGTAAATAAAAAGCTTTATAAAAAATTTAAAAAAAATAAATAAAGTAACATCCAAGTTAAAAAAAAAAAGAAATAGGTAAAATTCACTTATATATCATTGACTGCTCATCTTCTTCCTTGAAAGATAATGCTCATTTTAGCTGTATATCTTATTCTTAGCTAAATCCTAGTTCCTTTGCTTTTAGGAATATCAGATTCCCAGCCCTCCGAATATTTAAGGTGGAAGCTGCTAGGTCCTGGGTAATCCTAATTGTGGCTCCTTGGTATGTAAATTGTTTTTTCTGGTTGCTTGCAATAACTTTTTCTTGGTATGAAAGTTCTGAAATTTAGCCATGACATCCCTTGGGAATTTGATTTTGGAGTCCCAGGAGGTGATATGTGGATTCTTTCAATGCCTATTTTACTAATTCTGATTCTAAAATATCAGGGCAGTTTTATGATTTCCTGTAAGATGATGTCTAGGATCTTTTTTTTCATCATGGCATTCAGGAAGCCCTATAATCCTTAGATTTTCTCTACTTGATCTATTTTCCAAGGTCAGTTGTTTTTCCTAGGAGATATTTCATATTTTCTTCTATTTTTTTGGTTTTGTTTGACTGATTCTTGAAGTCTTATTAAATCATTCACTTTCATTTGTTCAATTCTAATTTTTAGTGTATTATTTTCTTCAGTTATCTTTTTTAGTCCTTTTGCAATTGGCTAACTAATTTTTTAATTCAATTTTTTTTGTTCATTGCATTCTTTTTCCATTCGTTTTTGCAATGATCTCATTTCATTTTCCTATATTTCCTCTAACTCTCTTTTAAAACCCTTTATCGAATCTTTGAAGAAAGGCTTCTGAGATGGGGATCAGCTCATGTCTCCCTTTGGGTTTTTTTCTGGAGTTGCTTTGCCTTTAGAGACCTCAGGATTTGAGGTCTGTTCTCTCTCTCCACAATAGCTATCTCTGGTGAGAGTTCTATTTGGTTTTTTTTTTTATTCTTTTTTTTTTTAAAGCTTGAGGTCTGTTCAAGGCAAAGGGGGGGGGGGGGCAACTGCTTTATGTTGCCCTGGGGCAGTTCTGATGATGGATTGATTTCAGGTGCTGTGAAGTTCTGCTAATTGATTGATTGCTTTCCATTGCTGGGTAATGATGCTCTTCTGGGGCTCAGTGGTTCAAAATCTACTCCCCACAAAAAGCAGATTTCCCAAACCACCTGCTTACAATCAGGACACATTGCCCAAAAGGCCCAAAGAAGACTTCTGGGTGTGTGAAAGCCACAATGCTCCTACTCTCCTCTCTAGTTCCTTGCCCTGGTTTCCCTGTGCTGCTGCCATGGTTTGGTTGACCATCTTCTCCCCCTCCCTGTCCAATTGACACAGACGTCTTCTGAAGTTCTTCCAGGGTATCAATTCTCCAGTGGAATAAGGCAAACAGAGGTTAAGATCTTGTTCAGAGGTCACACAGCTAGTAGATGTGGAAAGTTGTATTTGAATTAAGGGCTTCTTGACTCCACTAAGCCATGTAGTTGCTTGAATTCCAGAGTACTCATTACTGCTTCTCTATTCTCCTTCTACAGATTCATATTCAAAACATTTATAAGTTTCATTCTGATAGAATTATTTTTGTTGAAGTGAGAAGTACACTGTATTTGGAAGCAGAAAATCTGCTCTGAAATCACCCATTTTCTAGCTGCCTAAACTTGGACATGTCCCTAAATCTCTACCTTTTATATCTATAAAATGGATGTACAGAATTATTGAAAACTCAAAAGGGCTACTGAGATGTAAATAAGCAGCAGCTACTATTGTTATTTTCCTAACTCACCTAGCCTACACATTAACTGAACACATGTAGCTTAGATAGATTACCTTATTTGGTCCTCATAATATCCATATGCAATGGTTTCTCTTATTATTTCCACTTAATATATAAGAAATCTGAGAACAGAGAAATATTAAGTGGCTTAGCCAATGAATGCCTGTAAAGGCATTCAAACTTAAAAAGCCTCCAACTGAAGGGCCTTACCAACTGAACTAATTTTGTTAGTACTTCCTTCTCATATTCAAATTATCTCACATATACTCACCTGTTTAAATGCTGTCTCTTGTTCCCATGAACATAAGATTTTTGAGTATAGGGACTGTTTATTCCCTTGTGTTGTATCTTCAGAATCTAGCTTAGTTCTTTGCACCTAATAGGGACTTATGAAAACCTTATTGGACTTGATTAGTATACAATATGTATTTTAGGGATATTAAGTATTTATCAAATACATATCCAGTGCTAAATATATAAGCAAAGATAATTAACCCAGAAACTCAAGTTTTTGAATAGCAAAAAATCTAATTTTCAATTATTTCTGGATATGACTGCATGTCTGAGATTCCCTCAGACCCATCCATTGGGCAATGAAGTGGAGCAGAAAAGGATAGATCTATTTATATTTTGGCTGATAGATGTGTTGAGACTCAATGAGACTTATCTAAGCCCAGAGTAAAAGAATTTCCAAATGGCTAAGTGCCTGTCCAAATCAGTTTTTGTACATTTCAAGTTGACAGGGTTGGGAGCCTATAGCTGACATATCCCTTTTGATCTTTTTAATCTACTTCTGCTTTACCACTGACTGGTTTTCAGAAGAACAGGTAGTAAAGCCAGGCTGGGTGGGTGAATCAGTGTCTCATTCCTTCTTTTATAAGGCTAGCTCTGATAATGAAGACTTTCTTGGAATAGGGCTACTTATCTATTCTGTATTCAGTTTTTTCTCTATAAAATAAGGAAGTTGGACCACTAGAAAGCATGTCAGCTAAAAAAGTTAGAACAGTTTTTAGGTTTCATTAGAAGTGAGGCATAGGACACAGAATAATCTCCCTGATCTCTACCTTGATCAAACTATATCAATGATATTATGTTCAGTTCTAGATGCCACATTTTCAAAAGGATATTGATGAAGCATATCTATATGATAATAAACCAATATAAGTAAGACTTTCATGGTTGAATGAATGGAATATTCCTAAAGGAAAAAAAAAACTTGTTGGATGTAATGTAGCTATGAATGACAGTTCTAGTAAAATATTGAATGAATTATTAAAATGAAAAGGAACTATGCTTTTTCTACTTGACTCTATAGGGCAGAACTGAGAACAATGGATGAAAGTTGTAAAGAGGTAAATTTAGGGTTTTTTTGTTTGTTTGTTTTGGTTTGTTTGTTTGTTTGTTTTTGTTTGTTTGGTTTGGTTTGGTTTGGTTTGGTTTGGTTTGGTTTGGTTTGGTTTGGTTACAATTAGAGCAATCCACAGAAAGAATTCAATTGGTAGGACTATAAATCATGGCCTGAGCAGGATCTCAAAGTGAGACACAAGGAGCTCATTTGATTTATCCAAGTTTGCACAAGTGGTTGGTTCCTATCCTTTGTTCTAACGGGGGCCAAAATAATATCACTAGGTGGGGTCAAATTATAGTATATCTGACTGTGGCTAATCAAACCAATATGAGCTTGGACTGTTCTACCACAGGTAAGGCACAAATACTCCATAAATATATTTGGGGTAGATTGTCTAACTTTGTGCATCTCACCTTTTTGAACCACTTTAATTCTGGTTTGCGATGAGCATGCTCTCAGTACCCTGGAATAAATCATTGCTCAAGATGTGAAACAGGGCTTAGGACACTTGAAACACTTAATTGGAAATCTCCCTCTAATTTATCTTAGATATATGAATCACCATTTTGAGATTTAATTATTCAGCTAATTGTCAATTTATCTAGATCTGTTGTCACTAAGACAATTTCCCCCTTTTCTCTCTCACAAGGATATTCAAAGACATGTTGTCAAATACTTTGATGAAATTCAATGTCTATGCTAGTCTCATGATATTGAACTCATACTGGCTTCATCTTCTTATGTTTTTTGTTCACAGAATAAATTACATTAATTTAAAAAAAATTAAAAATTCTGGTTTGTTCATATAGAGAACAGCTTTTCTGATGAGGGCATGGCATGCAAGGTGATCTTGTGCCAGTATCTCCCATATCATGCAATAAAATCCAAAGTTCTTCAGAGAGACCTTGAGGGTGTGCTTGAATCATTTTTTCTCACTATTATGTGAGAACTTATCTTGTGTGTTTTTTTCAAAAACTAGTCTTTTACAGAAGCATACATTTGATATTTGAACATATGGCCAGCAACAAAATTTCACTCTGAACAGTAGAGTTTGATTATTTGCCAGTTCAGTTTGAGAAAGAATCTTGGTGTCTGGTACCTTATTCTTCCAGGTGATCTTCAGAATCTTTGTAAGACAATTCAAAAGAAATGATTCCACTTCTTGGCATGACACTGGTATACTGTCCACATTTAATAGGCATACAACAATGAATTTAGCACAACAGCTCTGAAAACCTTCTGTTTCATGCACAGTGTAATTGCTTGTCTCTTCCACACTTGTTTTTGAAGTTTTCCAAACACTGAAACAACTCTGGAACTATGTGTGTCAAGCTCATTATCAATGTGTACATTCCTGGAAAGTGTATTGCCAAAATAACTGAACTTATGCACAGCATTCAAAATTTCTCCATTTGCTATAACCAATGGTTCTATATATGGATGGTGGGATCCTGCATTTTCTTGGTGTTAACTCCTAGGTCAAAATTAGCACAGATAGCAATGGATCAATCTGTTTTTTTTTGTTGTTGATGTTGTGCTTCAGCTTCTGAAACTGTATTAATTGCACAATCATTTGCAAACAAAAAAAATCTTCTCCAAATTTCCCTCCACTTTAGTATTAGGTCATATCCTTTTCAAGTTGAAGAATTTACTAACAGTATGGTAGCTGACCTTGATGTTGTATCTGCCCTCATTAAAACTCTTGACAACATGACTGAAAACATCAGACTGAAAAGCATGGAAGCAAACCTAGCCTTGTTTCACATCACTGAAGACTAGAAAACTTGAGAGCATTGCCCATTGTCCAGAATCTGGACAAGCATGCCATCAAAAAAATCATATCTGGGGCAGCTAGGTGGCGCAGTGGATTGAGCACCAGCCCTGAAGTCAGGAGGATCTGAGTTCAAATGTGGTCTCAGACACTTAACATTCCCTAGCTGTGTGACCTTGGGCAGGTCATTTAACCCCAATTGCCTCAGCAAAAAGCAAAAAAAAATTCATATACAATACTAATGAACATCTCTGGATAACTGAATTTTGAAGAATCCTCCATTTTTCTAAGCTTTGCTTGTGCTTTATTTTTTTTGGAATTAAATGCTGTCTTCTTAGGGATGAATGAACTATCCTGCTGGTAAATGCTTTGGAGTTCTCATTTTTCATTTACAAAATATTGAATTCTCCCATCATTTTTGTTAAAACACAAGTTTGCAAGTGTTATGATCCAGATGAATAAACACAGTGTTGTACCCCAAATCTGTGAAAGCTGTTTTCCTGACATGTGTTGGCTCAACTTTCCCTCCAAATTAGCAACAAATAGATTCCACTCAAAGAAGCACTGTGCTCTGTTGACATTAAGGTTTTTTGTAGTGATTTTGCCCCAGAGTCACTGCTTTTGTTAAATGTGAATGTTTAGCTTTAAGAGGATAAGTCTGTGATCATTTCAGCACTCTGTACCACACACTGCCTTTCTCATTCTCCCATCCTCTCTCTCTTCTCTTTACAATGATAAATATTTGCTGCAAGGATTCACTTGTAAACTGTTATTGAATTTTTATAAATGGAATGCAGTGCATATGATGAGAAGGTCATGGGATACACAAGTTCTCAATAGTAAGTGACTCTTGCTGCTGTGGTTTACGACTCCATTCCTGCAAAGAACACCCTACCGTGTACTCTGAGCCTACTCTAACATTAAAATCACATAAACCTTGTCCTCTTTTAGAACAGTGATAAGGGTTTTCAGGTCTTCTTACAAATTTTTTCTTTGAACTCATCAGAGTACATCATGGTGGGACCACAGACATCACATTTTCCTCCAAGTAACAATCACATTGTCATGGGACTATAGTTCAATCTGTTTAGTAGGCATATAAGCTTATTCACTAAATTGATTTTGATTGAAAACCTCTGCCAGAAAAAAATCATATCAAGTTCCAACTTCAGTAAGCTGGTCTTTATCTGTCAGCCTTATTTCACTCAGGGCTGCTATTTGGATGCAAAACCTGCTGAGTTTTCTCACAATAGGAGCTGTTCTTCTTTCATGCCTATTGGATTTTGTATTGTCTATAAGTGGGCACACATTCCATGTACCAATGATGAGTGCAATCATTTTTGCAGAGATTTTTGTACATTTTTGATGTGTTTTGACCACAGTGTGGGATCCCCACTTGCTGTGATTAAACAGGCCAGAGTTGTGCAAACAGAAATTTTCAGGGCACATTCTCTAGTCCCTTCCTAACACCAAGAAGTAGCAGTGTAATCTTTTAAAGGCTGCTCAGATACCCAGGAAACTGCTGAATCCTACTGCTTCTTCGAGTGAAAAGATAACCCTATGGCCAGAGCCATCGGTAGGCAGGGTTCTGCCCTTATTATATCCACATACCCTCCTTTTTCATTCCCCTATTGCCACAGGACTTTGAGATATGCAAAAATGGTGTGATGTCTTTTGACTCATGAATTAATTGAATTTTAATTTAGATAGAGTTATACAATAACATCAGCCTCACCATCTCTTTGGAAGTTATCACAGTTCAGTGGCAGGACAGTGTCAAGAAGACTGGTGATTTGAGATACAGTGGATGACCTTGGTGCCTTCAGTGCCTGACCATCCTCCAAGCACTCCACATGACCTGCTTCAATTGCCTTCATGAACATTAGAACAAACTGTTTTCATCCACCCATTCCATAGTGAAAGTCTTCACATGCTTGAGGCAGACATCAGGGAAGACTCACTGATAGGTTTCAGACCCCTTGTTTTAACCCATCTGCTGAAACGGTTTACTAGGTTATGGTTACTGCACATGCTATAGTTTCATGGAGCATAAGTGAAAGTTAAGTAGATTAGGTAGATCCTAAAGGTGAAAAGCAGTCCTGAAAGGACGTCAGCAGCTCTCACACTAGAGGTTGTTAGCTTCCTTAAATACAATCTTTACCCCTAATCAGATGCAGGATTTGAACCCAAGTCATCTTACTCCAAAAGCTAGCATTTTTAGCACATTTTTGAATACTCTATAATTTTATAAGCATTATGATTAAATGGATATAAATTATACAGCCATTGCCCTCAAGGGAGTTACATTGGACAAATAGGTAAAAACATATACACAGGTAAAAGTGTTCACAATAAATAAAGTCAATATAAATGATTGATTCAAGGTTAGGCACAATTGAGAAATAAAATCACACAATGTGTCCTTTGTTAGGTGACACTTGGATAATACTTTGAATGAAGCTAGGAATTATATAGAATAGCATAGTAGACAAAGTGTCAGACCTGAAGTCAGGAAGTCATTCTCATGAGCTCAAATACAGCCTCAAACACTTGAAGTGTCACCCTGGACAAGTCACTTAACCTTTTTGCTTCAGTTTCCTCATATGTAAAATTATCTGAAGATAATTCCAGGATCTTTACCAAGAAAACCCCAAATAGGGTTACAAAAAGTTGGGCATGACTGAAAAATGACTAAACATCAACAGGCAGAATTGAATAGGGATAATATTCCAATATTTCAGGGATAGGAATGGTGAAGGCTTTATAAAAAAAGAGAATGGAACACGTTGTGTAAAGTAACAAGCAGTGGTTTCTAAGAAGTAATGGGTTCATCAAATATGACTAGCTGTCAGCAATAGGATAAAAATAATTCCCTTTCATATTCTAGTTGGCCAAGAAGTCCTTTCTTATTGTAGAAATAGATGACTTTCATTGTTCATTAGTACTCAAGTCCCACAATCCTGGGATCCTAAATTTCCATGAATTGGAAATCTTTGAAAAATAATTCCTCCCAAATTTCATAGATTCTAGAATCACCATCAGAAAAGATATGACATATGAAATTCAGTTTACATGACGTGTCTTCATCAATACTGAGTGCTTGTCAAACCAAAAAAGTCTCAATAAAAGTAGTCACAATAATAAATTATCATAATTGTTACCCAAGTATTATATGTTCCCCTATTGCACTTCTATGCTTTTGACATAATTAAATCTTCATTTTCCGTAGGTCTTTAGATCTCTTTCAGCATTAATAATCAAAGCAGCTCTGCCTTGAAAGTCTTCTCTGACTGCCACTCCCCAATCTTGAGTCTTTTGATAAAGTGAGTAGTCTCAGAAAATGTATTCATTGTGTAAATTAATTGAAGGCCCGGGATCCTTACTGGTACTATAGGCTCTGAAGAATGGGTTGTTGTTCCAAGACATCACTGAATGTAATGTTCATGTACATGCTCCTCTAAAACAATTAATATGAGCAATTTAACTTCAAATACCTCCTGTCTTGTGCACTGCTGGATCATTAACCTTAAAAATGTCAACATGTCAATGCCAGGGCAATGAATTATTGTTTTGACAACACTGTAAAATACATTTGGATTATTGATGTACCATACTGCAGTGTTCTGTGGTCAACTTTAGGGGCACTTGGCAAACATGCCAAGATTCTTTGCTAGAGCAAGATCAGAAGGAAATACAATGAAGTTCATAGGAGCACATGCTTCCAAATATACCTGATAATTCTGGATGCATTTCACCTTTGGTTGGAAGAGCATCATAAAATTCACATGATGGTTTACTTGGGAAGAGTACCCAAGAAAAAATCATTTTTCCTTCTTGTTGCTTATTTTCTTGAATGAAGATTAACTCTGTTTGTCAAAGGAAATATGGTGTGGCAACAAGAGCAACACATACGGACATAGAATATCTATATCCTTGTTTTGAGTTCAGGTTCAGACAATTACTCTATATAATTTAAATGATATTATATTGGATGCCACAATCTATATGAGCTATATCTCATCTGTGAAATACACTTTGTCTTCATCTTTGCTTTTCAGAATACTTATCTTTGTTCAAGGGGCATTTGCAGTGATTTTTCTTCACTGAAGTTTTTCATGAAGGTCCCCAGACCATCTTCAACAATGTCTAATACTCTATCTGTCCTCAGATAATGTTGTATATAACAAGGAGAGATGATGTGGCATTATTACTAGAGGGATTTTGGCATTGAAGTCTAGAAAATCTGACTTCAAGTCTTGTTTCTGATATATACTAATTGTGTGGAGCATGGGAAAGACAAAACTGGGGAAGTAACAGGAAGCCTTGAGATCAAATGCTACCTCTGTTAAATTTGTGATTCCTTCATGTTAACATTAAGTCTTTCATCTACTGTTGTACTCCTCTGATGAAGGAAAAAGAATAGGAAAGTTGTTTAAGAATGTGAGTTTTTTCTCCTGCTATTCCAATTCAACTTCTATATCTGGCTGTGCTTCTTTCCTGTGTAATTTCTAATATTTGGAGAGATGAGATGTGAAGAAGTATCTGCTATATGACAATCTGATTATGTGCCACCCATCGAATATTGTTCGGTCTAATCTCCAAGAGAAGAGGCACTATTTAATCAATGTAGAATACCACCACACTTGGTCAAACCTTTTATATCTCAGTGATTTTGAACTCTTGTGATCACTATTCAAACCTTATTCTCTGTCTTTTACTACCTGATTTCTCAATTCTATTCCCTTAAAGTCCCTACCCCAAAGTCCCAATCAAACTTCACCTGCCCTTATATTGTGCCCTCTGAAATGCTTCTTCCATAGGTAACAAATATCTTTTTGTATTAAAGCTTTTCCTCTACCACTATCATATATGAACTATTACTGAAAGGTAACTCCTCATTGCAAAATCTTTGTGATATATTGCTGTAATTTCCTTGCTATGATTTTATTTGACATTTTTGTTTGATATTTACTAAGAAAATTGGCCTATAGTGTTATTTCTCTTTTTTCTCCCTGGTTTAAATATCAAAACAATATTTATGTTGCAAAATGAATTTGATGGAACTCCTTTATCTATTTTTTAAATATTTCATATAATATTTGGATTAATACTTTGTTAGAATTCACTTGTAAATCTTCTTGGTCCTAGGTTTGTTTGTTTCATTTAGAGACCTCATTTTTTTCCAAGATAAGGATATTGAGGTTTTTTGCTTTCTCTTATCTAATATGAGTAGTTTATATTTTTAATATATTGTCATCCATTTCCATTTTACTGGTATATAATTGGGCAAAGTAACTCCTAATAATTGCTTTAATTTCACCTTCATTGTTGGTAATTCAACTTTCTCATTTTTTAAACTGGTAATTTGTTCTTTTTAAAATCAAATTGACCAATGCTTTCATGTTTTTATTACTTTTCATAAAATCAGATTTATTACTTTTATGATTTTTTTAACTTTCAATTTTATTAAACTCTCCTTTGGTTATCATGGTTTCTATTTTGGCACTTAATTAGAGATACTTAACTTGTTATTTTTCTATTTTTTTTTTCTAGTTACATGCCCAATTTATTGATTGGCTCTTTTTTATTGAGACATACATTTTTCACTAAGTACTGTTTTGGTTGCATCCTAAAACTTTTGAAATGTGTTCTTATTATCATTATCTTTAATGAAAATATTGATTGTTCCTCTAATTTGTTCTTTGGCCCATTATTTAGGATTAGATTATTTAGTTTCCAGGTAATTTTTAATCTGTGCTTGCACAATGCTTTGTTGAATGTTATTTTTGTGGCATTATGATATAACAAGTATGTAGTTCTGCTTTTTGGCATTTGCTTGTGAGGTTTTTTAATGCCCTAATAGATGATGATCTTTTAAATGAAATTGCCATTTAAACACTGAGAAATGGTATGCTCCTTTCTCCTCCCAATCAGCTTTTTCCAGACACTTTTCATATATATGTTTTAAAAGATTTCTCTCATCTCCTTAAATTATTTCTTATTTATTTATTTCATGATTATCTCTCCCTAAGTGGAGAAAGATGGGTCACCTTGCTATTATGACTTTACTCTCTATTTCTTACAACAATTATTTATTTTACTTGAGAATTTGTATGCTACTTGGTGCACATATATTTAGTATTTATAAGTATAAATATAAGTAATAAGTATACTACTTATTATTGATATTCCTTCATTGTCTATGCTTCTTTTTAGAAAGATGTAGGTTCCATGCTTTTTTATCTTTGCCTTATCATAACAAATATGTAAGCAGATATTTGTTACTTCAGCCTTTTTTATATCAGTTGAAGCATAATAGCTCTGCTCCACCACCACCATCCTTTTAACCCCGGGGGTGTCTCAGTGTTTCAAGATGTTTCTTTTATGAGCATATTGATGTATTGTGGTTTCTAATCCATTTTTAATTAGCATCTTTTGGGGGGTGTATTGATCCCATTCACATTCAGAGTTATGATTTTTCTTCATTGTATTTTCTTGTTTATCCTTCCTATCTCCACCCTCTCTTTCTTCTATCCTGTCCCTCCTCTAAAATATTTCCTCTAAAGTATTTCACCAGTAGAATTGATACTACTCCTCAGAGCAATTCCCTTGTGATTGCAATAGATCATGCTCCTGATTTCTCTTGAGCAAAAGCAATCCTCTATACCTCTATACCCTATTAATTATGATTCAGCAATTGGTACAAGCAATGAATATGACCCCCAAATGATGTCTGGTATTATCTGCTTTAGTCCTTTTGACCACTTCTATGTCTTTTTACCATGTCTGATATAAGAGTTTTCAAAAGTGCTTCTCATTCTTTTGTCAATACCTAATCCCACCAAATCTGAGAAGAAATTCCCTCTAGAGTCAGTGACTATCTGGAGCCAGTGTTCATCTCTACTGATGCTAGTCATGACCACTTCTCTATAGCCTCTGCTAGTCCATGAAAAATCATAGATTTTTAGACTCAGCAAGGATCATAAATATCAATTAGTCCAATCCTTTCAAATTACAAATGGAAAAACTGAGGCACAAATAAGGAATGTAAGAATGTCATAACCACAGAGCCATTGAAACATTTCATTTATAATGGTTATTTGAGGTCACTAAGCCAAATGCACTGACCTTATACAAAGTCCACAAGCATTCATTCCTAAGCTGAGTGATTTCATGATCATCATCTTTCCTACTTTATATTTATGTTTTTAAGTAATTGAAGGGGAGATTTTTTCCCCTATGGAGAGAAATCAATTACTAATGGTCATGACTTTCCCAAAGGTGCAAATAGAAGAGATAAATTTGCAGATTTTCTCCTTTTATGAGCCATCATATGCACTGGGTGTTTGTTTCTGAGTGTA